>CACRXP010000057.1:879135-900228 GCA_902702965.1 Spirometra erinaceieuropaei | reverse complement strand
CCGTCATCGCGGCCAACGCATATTCGGGATTTGTGCAGACCTCGTCGAAGCCATCGCACCGACCACAATAGGAGTGCCCTTATCGATAATATGAGCAATATATCGGACCCTACATTCGGCTTGGACAAAATGTTTGCCGCCTGTCTAAACTCCCAGCACAAGTTACGGCTTCAAATCAGCCTGGTTTGTCATCACCGTGTCGGAAAAAAAAACGTGAGGTATAGGGTTAATTCTACCTCAAATATTCACGACAAATAATCTCAGACGTGACGGGGTTGGGGCTACAAAACGGTCCTTAATACTATCAGGCCATGATTCCCCGCCTACACCTGCGCAGTCGGTTTCTAAAACATATGAACTAATGGGCGGAGCCTTCGTCATTTTGAATGACTCCATGTTTGGACCTCTCAAATCTGTTCGATAGCCACCAATCACAATTTTTTCCGGCCCAAATAATTCCCTAAAACATCGAGGAAGCAGCCGAATCGCTGTATAAAAAATTTACCCTAGAGAGAATACCGTAAGTTATTTCCCTCGCTTCACGCTACTCTGAAGCAAGATAAATCAATATCAGGACTGCAAGTTAACCAACTTATTACTATGTAGTAGACAGAGTCTGATACGAAATAACAATTTTAGCACTTCTGTGCATACTGTCAATGAGGGGACTTGTTCTTGCCCCATTCCAGACATGCGCATGATTCTGTAGTCCAGATGTTGCTGGTACCACGAATGGATGATAGTCCCAAGCATACTCTAGTGGACCGAGGTCACGAGATGCAGCTGACTGTGGACACCATCTGGGGCTGAAATCCTGATCGAGACGGCATTGATGGGCCAGCGCTTTGTCATCCTGGAGAAATGATCCGGGCAGGCTTGACAATACGAGAAGCAGATGCATCAGCAGTAGCGCTGTATAGCACAAACCATTAGCGTCCTCTTGAAGGTAAACAACGTAACTCATTTCTGAAGAAAATACAGTCGTTGGAACTCATTTCTGTCCTCCTGACAACTGAGCAAACACGGATAGAACCTCCATATTTTACGGTCAAGGTACTCACTCTGTGATAGGATAGTTGGCACTTCGACTCCGAAAGCGATATTCCTTCGTTAGTCCGTCTCAGTTGGTACTGTGAACCATCGGTCCACACAAAATGGCTCCATTGTGAATGGAGGAGCGCACACCGTCGCATGTCTAAGCCCAGTGGGCTCTTTAGAGTCTTCCATTTAACTGCTGCACGTCATGCGGTCTTCTCATCTTTGAGTACTTTTTCTTGAAAATACTCTCTATACGCCAATGGTTCTGAAGTTACCCCAACATTTAGCTGTCCATTGCTTTGAATTGATCGCATTCTGCAGGTTTTCTTTGCCACACGGCCTGGTAACTTCGAAATAATGGTTTCGTTATGGAACGAACAAGACATCTATCCCTTAGTTTGGAAAGGGAACTAGAACGAATTTCATCCGGGTAAAGGATGTGTTCTTCAGTAGGTACCTCGTCATCGCCGCTGCTACGAACAGTCCACTTTGCTTTCAGTTTTGATTCCAAACTCCTATGTTCGAGCATAATGTATGACAGCAAAACTGCTTCGTCTGGTTCAGACCCGCTATCATAGAACAAACAAATTCAATCTTAACGACTTTCATCGTGGCCAATGCATGACTAACTGGGCACTTCACCATTGTTAGAGTGACCCGTGCCACATTTCCAAGGTACTAACATTTTGGCACTTACACTCTACCTGTAGAATTGCAGCGTCACTTGTGCCAAATAACTGCAAGTGATTCCCGCAGGTTTTGAAGTCGCAGAGAACTGTCCGAACGCAATGGACGACGAGGCTCTTGAGCTAACAAATAACTTATGTTACCCTAGGTCTAACTGTCTGCCAACGGGCAAGAGAAGTCGAAAGTGTCCTTTGGACCAACCAGGCGCACGCAGCCTGCGGCTGACTCCGTCCCAACCTCTAGAATAGATATGGGATCAGTCTTAAGGACTCATCTGTGAACTCATGAGACGTCGGTAAAGAAAAATTCCTGGGTGCGTTTGATAAACGACTCATGCATTCAGAAGAGATAGCCACCTGGAAGTATTCCAATGGCGGCGCTTGGACTAAATTTTCCGCAAAATCTTTCCGATCGCGTCTTCGATAAACGATTCTATTGTTGGTGGAGAATCCAATCCATCAACTGCGCTCTCCCTGTTTGCCGACGAAGATGGATAGATAACAGGCAACGCCAACGTGAAATCAAAGTTGACAGGTATTTTATGTTGTGCGAACCTTGCTCTGGTCGATGACGGTGTCGAGGTAACTGAGCATGGAAGTAGGTGAGCACGATATAATCCAGGATCGGACCCATCTTTGCTCCTGTTTTCACCATTCTGAGGGAGTGGCGTTCGAACAGTCGACCACAGTAGTGAAGGACAATAATTTTTACGCATCAAGCCTGCGAATGGCGGCTTTTGAATAAAATTTGGCGAATGCCACTACAGGTAGAAGCAAATAATAATCAAAAATAATTTGGAAGCCGACCCGTTGTCAGTGCATTTTTTGACTGGAGTGATACTCGTCGAATACGTCTCAACCACAATAATGATCGTGAAAGCAATTCGCCTTCCCTTTAAACCATTAAAACATTCAAAGTGTGGTGGCCATAGTCGATTAAGACAGGCAGGCTGATATGTGATTCAATAATTTAACGCATAAAACCGAGCTTTCAAGGATGAAACTGATGACGGAATCCAGAGCGTTCAGTCAGTGATCGACCTCATGAAATGCTCGCCGAAATTCTGAAAAGCGTTGTCAAGAAGGAAGAATTACTGGGGTGTGGTTTTAATAGTGATCATCATGCGGCATGATCCTATGATGTTTCGGACTCCCCAGGATGTTGGCTTTTGAATACACTTTTTATTCGATCTACTATACAAAGCGGACTCGGTGAAAAATGGTTGCCTAGGTACTATGCATTTTTCACAGTGATTTTCGGTGGCCTTATAAATTCAAATGTATTTTATAGAAAACATGCTCACAATATGTTCTCTTTTACTCATTTGGTTGCAAATCACGTCGATCTCACATTTTATACTCGAAGAAGGGGTATATTCATGTTTGGAAAAAGTTTTCCAATTTCTGAATAATTTTGAGCCAGGTCAGCGCATAACGGTTCCAATCCACAAAGTATATACTTTCCGCATGAGGAAATTTATGCATTCTTTTATGCCTTTAAGAAGATACAATACAGAGTCCACAAAATTTTGCAATGAATGTAGACTATGTTGTATATTTTATGAGAAGTATTAATAAATGTACAGGTACGACGCTGTATAAATGGACGTTGTACGGTCCTATGAATCGCATAATTAAAAACTTCTTCTGAAACCTAACCTTTCCTCAATTATAAAATGTGAAGACGACGTGATTTGCTACCAAATGAACAAGAGAGGGCATACTTTGTGCACATTTTCTATAAACTGCATTTGAATTTATGAGGTCGTCGAAAATCAACGTGAAAAATGCAAACCACGTAGGCGACCCTTTTTCACCGAGTTCGGTTTTTGTAGGAGGTCGGAAAAAGGTGAATTAAAAGCCAACGCCCTGGGAGTCCGAAACATCATTGGATTACGTCGCACGACAATTAATATTAGAACGCCATCTAGATAATCATTCCTAATCGAGAAGGCATTTGGGGGATTTCGACGAGCTTTTCATGAGTTGACCACTCGCTGTATATGTTCAGCCGTAGTCCAGTCTGGCAAATGACAACGTCGTCACCGGTACTGTAGTCCTCTTAGTTTGCGACATGAAGGTTTTCTATGACACGTTTGTTTACTGGCGTGGTCTCATTCTCTAAGCAAATAGCATGGGTTTTGAATCCATTTGGCGAGCTGTGCGCTATAATAATATGCCACCATTCTAAATACAGGAATTATTTGGACAGATTTTTTTCTGCAGCCGACAATTGCCGAGAAAACCTCTTGTGTTAATCATGCGCTTGTTGAGGTTACGACCCGCCCTTCCTATTTTAGCGCCACCGGATTGAGGACAGATCAGCTCACAAATTAGGTTGGCTTAGGCTCAGATTCAATCAGACATTGATGATCACTTATGGAATTTCGATAGCTTTTTGAGCTACAAGATCCAATAGTTTTTTTGGTCCAACAGAGGGCAGAAAGTAGATGTTTGACTGTTAAATAATCATCCCCTTTTCAGACGTTTTGGTTCGCCAGTTTTCCTTGTTCGTCGATGTCGGACAGAATTTTAATCAAACTCTAACTATATAACGCCAGTGCTACATACGAAAGCAGCACGGCAGACAGGCACGTTTGCAGCAGTTCCTTATCAAAGAGCACTTTTGAATGGAGATACAAGACAACCGATTACGACGAACAGCATGCAGCCCGACAGGTTTCGGTGACGTTATTCTGGTGATGGGTTGTTTTTTCATCAGAAATCATGTCGACGCCTCCAGAAATGCGTTAGGGACCACATGTTCGCACATAAAGTTTAGAGTTTAATTCGAATCATGTGCCAGCAACATGCAATGTTCGACTTTCGGTGTGCCCCGATCATGAAAATAACTGGAGATTATATTTTACAGGAACTCATCTCAGAGAGACCAATATTCCTTGCTTGTTCTTGTTTTATTCAATGAAAATCGAACTTCCAATTATATCTCCGTGGATGTTCGACTACAATTAACTGAATTTTTGTTCCATGATATATCGCGCACAGCGAACATGGAGATCCATGACCGCAGGGAAGGTGTGGTCGTTGACGCAAGTTTTGGATTTTGGTGGGGGAAAGTTGTGCAGCACCAGTCTTACTCCCTCTTCTAATGCCAGTTATATTCAGATGACAACATATAGAGTGTACGTAGTCACTGATCGGTCATTTGCCACCTGCACGTAAAACTCGGATGTGCACAAGAATGTGGCTAGAATTAAAAAACTAGAAGCAGGAATTGAGGAGGAATATATACTTACGACAAACCAGCGCATTCCTAACTATAAACAATGTAAAGTAGTTGAATATGGCACGCCCCGCAAACAGCCGTGGTTTGGAAGATATGAGGGAATAATTCCGTCTTACTCAAGTCTGATGGTCGGTCTGCAATCGTTTCTTTACAATGTGGTTTCTAAAGCATTATTTCTTCTGTGAGAGCCCGCATCCCTCCCTGAAGTCTACAAATTGCGGAGATGTGGACCGGTATTTATGTGGTACTGTGATGGAAAATCAGTATTACCCATTACCTTACATTAGTTATTTCCTTTGATCTGGTATAAACTTGTTGTAGAAATGAAGGAAATGATCTCAGACGAGGTTACGGAGGACGATGCCTGATTGGACAACGGGCACTCCTGGTTTCCTTCGAAGCGTGCGCGGTTGGCTTTTCTGAACTGCCTGTTCGTGTGTTACGTTTCTCAGCTTGAACACCTTGGTGTCTCGCTACCTTCCCACTTTCCGTCTCCAAATAAACCCTTCTCGCTAAGAAAGCTTCTTATTTGGTACTATGCCTTGTCCGCTGGCCTGCTACAACACACACGGACAGGCTGTTTATTTTTGTCAGCCATAACGTGTAAACTTTGTTGTGGCAGCAGAACAAGGCGGCAGTGCGAGGAGAGGGTGAGGCAGATGCGGCGGAAGTCCGCATCACTGCAAAGAGATTCATGCGTAAGTCACTACTGGGTGCACGCAATGGGGCGGTGGCGAACATCGATGTCCGCGGCAGTCGAACTGTGTCGCATGTGTGTATATCTCCCGGGGTGTGGTGAGTTTATTGGGAGGCGATCCATGTTACGGATGTGGCGTCACTCCCAGTTAGTCTATGCACGACAATACACTGAAGAGGGTGCCTTACTGCGGACACACTGCTGGCGAATGTCACGCATGAATAGGTAACATACGTGACGAAATCTGTGTCGGCTAATGTAGGCACAACCATGGTCGTACAAGGGCACATATGTCAGTTTGTCAACTCAGATTAACTAGGTCCCCTCCACTCATACTTAACACCCGAGAGATTCGATACAGCCGAAGTTAGTGAGAGTCATTACTACCTGGGTCACATTTACGATGATCGAGTAATCACACTAGTTTCCGACCACCCAATTCGCGACGTTCAGGACGCCCTGAGACTTCAGAAACGCGTCCGTTCTATTATAACGGAAAAACCGTAAACATTCGGCCCCGACTGAATCAAGCTGACTGGAGCTGAAATATAGTGGTGTAGACAATGTGACATAGAGCTCCTTCGCTCGGGTGCTGCACAAATGCTCGACTGCTGTTTCGCTCTGAATGAACAGTACCGGGCGTTTTATAAATACAGTCCCGCACGTACATTCAGTTTCAATCGGCGCTGGTGGAATTTAATATCTTGTTGATTCTACAAAGATATTTTGCGAAATCCGAGGATTCTAAATTATTTCCCAGTTGACTACTGATATAGACGGATTGTTTTGAAATCAGTTATTAAAAGGAAGATTTGATCGGAATGACATTAAAATGGAAACCCTTCGATTTAATCAGATTTTGTATGATACGCAAACAGACTATTCCTTATCGGGAAACAGCCGCGCTCAAACAAATTACGTAAAATATGGAACATTATATTCGGTAATTCCGGCTGTTGAACATTAATGGGCTTGGAACACCAGCAGTGTTGGGTCAGCTGAGGACCGGGATATGCGGACATTATAAACAGGCCCTCTGAATGATTAAGGAAAGGGGGCAATCTTGCGATTATTGAGAGTTGCATCAAACGCAACATCAAGGCCTGCAATTAACCAAGGCATTTACATGCAGAACTCGAAAGTTTTCATGCGCTTACCTTTCCGGCTGTTCCACAACAAAAAAGATAAGGATAGGGCAAACTTAGAGTCATTTTCTTATACAGAGAGTTCCTGATGCTTTATTTCATAAATAGGCTTGTGCACGAACAACAGAGGAGTATACACAGTGTGATCTTAGATATAAAGTCTGCCAGTGACTAGTGTTTTCCTCCTTTCCAGTATAATTTCGTCCCCCCATGTTGAATCATATCGTAATATTATGTATAAACACGTGTATTACGTTTGAAGTTCACGATATGCTGAGCTTCAAGTATCCCATATATTACAGGTGGGCGCATTTTTGTGCACCAAAAAGTCATCATCATGACATTGTTAATAACGAACACATGTCAGGCTGTGTCTAAAGCTGGGACTCCAGGACCTCTGACGTGTTTGGGTAGGGCTCTATTGCGCTGTCCGGGTTTGTCGACGCCTTATTGCCTTCGCATTGTTATTTGTTTCAGTAGTGGGTAACATTTAGCCCTTTTATTCGTTGTCAACCTTTTGTGAGTGTGTCGATGTTAAGATCAGGGTTGGATTTGTGGTTAGAGTTAAGGCTACGGGCAAGGTTAGGGCTAGGGTTAAGATTAGGGTTAGGGTTATAGGTTGGGTCAGGGTAAAGATTAGGACTAGGGTTAGGGCTAGGGTTAGGTCCCGGTTTAGTGATAAGCTTGGGGTTAGGGGTAGTGCGATGGTTAGGGTTACTGTTGGATTTGGGGGTCGCCTCGCTTTTAAGGTTAAATCGAGGGCGTTTTCTAATATTGGAGCTAGGGCACAAGTTAGCATTAAGTAAAGAGTTTGGGTTAGCGTCAGGTTTAGGAAGGAGTTTGGCGTTAGGGTTAATGCTAGGCTCAGGGTTTGGGTTAGTGTCCGGTTCGGGAGTGAGTCTAGAGCCTCACCCTCTACGGTTAGTAATGCCTTCGATTCTAAAAAATTATGGGAAAAGTAATCAGTTAAGTCCAATAACTGTAAACATTTTATATTTTTCAGGTAATTATCAACACTCCCTTATTCCTTTTCTCAAAAGAGAATCACAGTTTTATGACCTTACGGTTTAACCCTTAACCCACCATCTGGGTAACATCCTTTATCAGCCATTTTAATTAAATTTGCCATTCTTTCGTCTTCTTACCTTGCCATATGAGTTATCCCGCTGTCATTTGGTTCATTTATTTCGTGCATATGACACCCACCTTCTGCGACATTATCGTCCCCACCAAGTTCCCAATGGTTTGCGTTGCAGTCGGTCCAGTTTCAGTGGCACTGACCGTCCAATTACATTGATCGGGAGTGGAACTTGATCCCCTTAGGTTATCCTACCCTTTTTCAAATTGAGCGGTCGTTACATTGCCACTTTAGCCCACATTCAAACAATTATCTATATTTTAGGTGAGTACTTATCAATATATTCTTACTGGGTCACTTCCTTTGTGCTTGCTTCTACCCCACTCAACAAATCCCTGTTACCACAATTCCCCTATTAAACACGCTTACCATTATGTTTTTTGGACCCAGACAGCGTAACCAAGTCTTGCCCGTGTTTGTCGTGGACAATTAAAAAACCTTGCATTGACAACTCTACACATACCACCTTCAGTTGAATGTAAGACAAAGTATGTACGCACACTCACAGAAAAAGTACAGGCGAATATCTAATTGACGATGTCTGTGCTCTGGCGATGCGGCAGAAGGGGCTGCATAGCATGATCAATATCGCAAATGACAAGGGTGTGGTAACACTTTTCAAGGCATTCCCAAAACCAGTCAAATAACGATTGTTTGCTGTATTTACGGCATGGCATGGGAATAGGAGCCTCCGTTAATGCTAAATTCCAGAGAAATAAGGACTAGAATTAAGGTTAGGATCAAGGTCAAGTGTAGAATTGGGATTAATGTTGTGGTTAGGGCAAGGGAATAGGTACGTTTATGGAAGTTAGAGCAAGACCACCTGTATTACTGGGGGTTCCTAGTTCCGTGTTTTGCCGTAGTCCATACGAAATGAATTTACAAGTGCACATTCGCACGTATATGGCTGTTATCGTAACACTGCTGAAATTTATAATAATTTCTTGTTCAAATTATTAATAATTTTCGTAAACTCATCTTCTGACGTGATTCAGATCACACCGTTTTTTCTTTCGACGGCGCATAACCGGTGAGGATTCAAGAATTCCCAATGAAAACTACTGATTTTTTAAATGAAAATTTAGCATTCCTTTGAAATGCCAACCTCCACAGAGTTGCAAGCTTTCTTGTTCCGTTGTTTCTAAGAGAAGTGCCGGTATAAGTGAGGTCATAAGATCAAACCGTAGTCAGTCTCATGGTGTTCGGAGGTTTAAGAAAATAAAAGGGTTTTGTGTACTACCACTATGACTGACTAGCACACAGCTGTGTTTGTGTTGTACTTGTACCTATATCGCGAGGGCGGTGTCCCTAGAAAGACATTTAATTTCTGTGCCGCAGTTATCTTTTAATATTTTACGTCCGTTTCAGATTATAGTCAAATGCAACCTATGAAACTAGCCCCCTATACAAGTTAGCGCTGTCCATTATAGGACGCAGGATTGACGGCTTCAAGACAAGCTTCATCGCATGCAGGATGTACCCCTTTATCGGAAGATTTCTATAAGTCGCTGTTAGGTCATCAAGTACTAGTTTGCATAAAATTCGCATTAGAAAGATTTTACTACCAAAGCTGCCCGGCAGAAGACAAACCTGTCCAGCCCAACGGTTTACCAGTTCCGTTGGCGACATAATGTTGTTATAAAACTGCTGACGATATGCAGTCAGAGAAAAATTCCCAGATGCAAACTCTTCCGTACGGATAAATCACGAGGAATCACTAGGATTTTGACGGTTTCTCGTCCATGTGCATTTCTGGCATGTCAGGGGGCAGTAGCACGCTGGCGGTTGTAACGATAAAGATTAGCATATTTTTGCCTCGCAGCTAAGTCGGTTTGACTAGGTGTATAGTGTTTTACTAGTCGAAAATACTTTGTGAAACTTACCTGATAGGAAGCAGAGGCAGGAAATAATTAGCAGGAAATATCCGCACAGCCACAGTCGGCAGTTGAACATTTTGACGGACTAAACACCTAGAAAATGACAAAGAAAATGTCTGTGACGTCGTGTTTCTTGGCCCAAAGCAGTTGTTAGCGAACAGCTGAGATAACCTGTTGGGAAGTCCTAGGGAATCAGACCTAACTTATAAAAAGGTCTGTGTATCTCTTTTAATTAAATCCCAGTCCGATTCGTTCCAGCACTTAAGGGTGAAACCACTATGTGTCTGGAGAATAACTCTTAGGATGTCAGGCTGCTTAATTTTCCCAGGAGCGAATGCGACGACACAAAGTTGACGGAAAATCTGCTTGAGCTGGAAGTATCATGCATCGATTTAAGTAAATATTCAAGTTCTTAGTATGTGGACTACCGTGGCGTGTTGGAGTTTGTCGAGCTTAACTGATTCACTATTGAAGCGATGTTTTCCCGGAATAAATTCGTATAAAGCAAAGGCGACAAAGCATACAGCACTTACTGACCATAAATTTCCAGACCTCACACTCAGCTACATATGGTCATTGCTTTTGTCTCTAATGATGGGTTCGAGCAAGAATCTGAAAAGTCAGGCTAATGGAGTTCTTGTCCAAGCGATCGTGTCTCCTTCTTCAACACCAGTCCCCATCGATGCGCATTTACTAAACTATTCAATCGTAAACTGAGAGGATCTGCGCGGTAGTTCGAGATTTTAACTCTTGCTAACTAGTCAGCCCCAAAAGCGTTTGGTCGAGTAGGAATCCGTGGACGGGTATATTAGGGAAAGTCAGTTCCGGTTTTAGGTGTTTTAATAGGAATAGTTCGGTGAGACAGGGCAATAAGAGGGCATAAAAGTAAGTTCTCGGTCTTTTTACTTAATGCCGAGTTACTAAAGAACCGATGCTCAAGTTGCGGGTCTTCTCGGTATGGCTGGCTGACGATGACGATGAATAAGCCAGAAATCGTTCCTCAGACCTTCGTTGCTTTTAATGTCAACGTCTTTTCAAATATTTATTACTCGCTGTCATAGAACTGGCTGCTGTGACTCTAGACCGGAGCTCCGAGGTGAGGTGGAATACTTCATGTTCAGCTCAAGAGTCAGGATAAACAGGCGAAATGCATTTCAGTGTTGTATGCTCTGTTATGATCTGCATGATCAACTATAATTAGGCTGAAGATAGGCGGCAGTGTTACTTCCTTCGCTGGTCACTGCTGAAATCCATACATGCCATGTTCATCTGTCCGCCGAAATCAACTCCTTGGTCATGACCTCTGGAGGGCCTCTCTGTCAAAAACCCTTTTAAATAACAGTGTTAAGCAACAGATACGAGTCTTCGTCAGGTGTCAACGACGCTGTTACATGATTATATTCAAGTAATTTGGTGTGAATGTGGTGCAGACCTCAAGCGTTTTGAGTCGCACTGAAGTAATGGCATATAACCGGACGGGGATTGGTTTAGCAAGAACCTCAGGGAATTATGACAACAGCAATGGTAACGCCAGTGTGAATGACGATTCTGTAGTTTCGCCTAGTAATGATACTGTTGATATCCAACTCGATGTTATCATTGTCAGCCTGCGTCCGCAAACTGAAGTAATTTTAACTAAAACATTTGGCGTTGGAGTACTGAAGCCGTTCGCGGTTTCTTTCCAGCAACGGCTATTTCACCTCGTAAGAGACTTGAATAAGAAGTCCACCCACTGACGCATAGGTAGATGGCACGGTAATCTAATTTTCATTTTCCAGCCCGTTAAACACAGAAGATGGCGGAGCAGTACAACGCTACAGGTACTATGAACTTCAGCCTCTCCAAGCGGCCAAGCCGACGGCGGACATAGGCCTCGAACGAATATCTTTTTAGATGTTAAGTTAATTGCATCAAGGCACGGCAAAACTCCCTATGACTTAAAATGTCACGTGTTTGCTTGACGGTCCCGCACATCTAGTATCACATTGGAACGGATTGAATAATGCTCTGTCGTTAGAACGCCGTGTACTATTCAAATTTATCAAGGGATGGACGCCACACAGCCCATGTGGAAGTCCATAACAAAACAAGGGCAACAGAAAATACACAATGAGCATGTGCAGATAATGTCACTAAAAATCACCAAAGAGAGGATCGATTCGTAAGGATCAACTATGGTTCTTTTATAAACTTAACACACTTTCGGATGTAAACTATGAGTATGAAGGTGGCCAAAGTGCAGAATGCGCGTTACACCCTGCAGTCTGACCGATTACACACCCAAACGTGTGCTAGATTTACGGAGAATCATATTTACCTCGATATGCACAATGGCCATCTCCCGTTCGATCAATTTAGAATTTAATTACCGCTCAATGAGTTTCAATGCAATCCGCTGCAATGTTAAAATGCAACTTTTCGGTGTCGCCGAAAGTCATATTAACCACAAAATATCAGACAGAGAGACACTATCTTTCAGGTGAAAATCCTTTTCTCGTTAAAAATTCCTTTATTTTGCTAATAACTATTCATTTTTGTAAAAATTTTAAACACTCGGTTAGTTCCAAGAAAGCGAACCGACAAAGGAGTTATCTGCAATGTTTTATCCTGTGTGGGTGGTGTTAAAAGCTGATGTCTGACATCTGAAACCACGAGATTTTCAATTGTTGTTTAATCTCCACTCTTTCGAGAAAGCAGATTGCACGTTTAAAGTGCTGGCTTGCATGCTTGCTGAAGGTAGGTCATTTTATTAGAAATACGCATTCCGAGGCGTTTGGGATACTATATATATACATATACGTATGAGCTGGAAGATGGGCATCCCAAGAAACATAATTCGAAGAACAATGAGTCTTGTGGGAAAATGAACAATTTTTATTTCGCAAATTTTCGAGTCTGGTCAGACGTGTAGCAAGTGTGGAAAAACAGTTAAAATTTAAACATAGCCGAAAAATCAATATTGCTTTGTCAGGTCTGTGGGCTGATGTCACGTCTTGATTGGCTATCACCCTTTCCATTTTTCTTTGAGATTGGTGTACACGGCGTCAGGATCTATGATGCGCCGATTGATGCATGAATCATCAGAGTGAATGGCCTCTAGGAATTCTTGGTCGTTCTTATTTGGGCAGGAACCGACAATGCGTGTTTTATCCCAAGCGAATTTGTGCCCAGTTTCAAGAGTATGCATGCCGACTTGGAATAAGTGGTCCAGCCTCTTAACTGCCAATTGGTGTTCATGTAGGCTTGTAGAGGCGTATTTTCTGGTTTGACCACAATGGACCACATTATAGGTGCCACATGGAATCTTACAGTCTACTTCTTTTTCCAAAAAAAGACGAAGGCACGATAACTGTCCCAGTGATGGGATGGGATTACAGACATCCTACCGACGAATCGAAACGCTACAGAAGTCATTTAGTAGGCTTGTCAACTGTTGTCTACCTACTTAAATGTCCCTGTGCAGATAGCACTTGCGATGAATAGCCCGGTCAAAAACTGTGGAGGTGGAGGCAAAAACACTGGTTGGCCGTTTGTAGATTAGACCCGAGGTCGAGGGATGCCAACGCAAGTCACATCTTCAATTTGAACTGCATTGAGGTTGACGACCAGAGCAGCGATCACGTGTCAAGAAGCCTACCTGCCCACTGAACGCCTGGCCAGCGGTCACATAAGCCTGCTTGTACTCCACCTGGACTGCGTCCCACCTGGCTGCATGTACTTAATGACCTCATCGTCTCGAGCGACTAGTTCCACCACTTCTCCTCGAGATAGGCCCATTAGGGGCTTGTCGGGAACTTTGTCTATAGTGAGGCAGATTTTTGCCGCATTTATCTCAAACCCTCCCACTCCTCACCCGTCTATCCTCATCCGATGGAAGGACAAAGCCAAAACGACCGGACGTGCAGAGACTAACTAAGCTAAACAGCCCGCCGACGGATTATGCTTTTTGTAAAAATGCTTTAATCATTACTTGCCGATTGCCAGTGAAAAGTCGATCAGACTATTTGAGCAAGACTAATATGAGCAAGACATGAGAATAGGAACCCCCAGCCATGATACATGTGGCCTTTCGCTAAATTCCGGGAAGGAAACCCCGAGCTTACCATTAACCTCGACTCAAGTCCCAACCTTAATCTGACACCAACCTTAGCCCTTACCCAACTTTGCCCATTACCTTAACCCTAACCCTATCCTTAGCCCCAGCCCTAACCTTAACCCTAATGCAAACCGCAGTCTCCCCGGAATTTAATACAAGTTCGGTTGTATTACGGGGGGAGGTTTATTCCCATATTCTACCATTATGAATTATAACATTTATTTTATTTTGGAAAAATACAACTTAAAAACTTGCTGACATCTTGGACAGAACATCTCTCGAAATAAACACCGAAAGCAGGGTAAGTAGCGTGATTGATGGTGGCGTTTTCTGGAGACGGTTTTTTAAGCAGGACCTCAATCCATGCTAAATAAATTTCACCTAGAATGAAGCAGAATTATGAATGATATCCTGCGTTGCCAGCTCCCATTATGGTCATTAATACTGTTTGAGGTGTGACCTAGGTCTACTCCAAAAAAGAATCTGACAGCCTTCAGTGGACGATATCTTGAAAATTAAAGTGTCATTAGACTAGCTCACTATTCATTTCTTCAGGTTAGGGTCCCAGCTTAACTTCTCCGGGAATGCCTGTTTCTAGAACTCATTCTTTCGAACCCCGGACTATTTCCAGTTAAAAAATTACCAGCCTAAAAGTTTTGTGTAGAGCGAGTTTGACACGGTTACAATTTAATGACTGCGGACAAATTTTGTCGCCCCTGTAAAGCACACGAGTTGGTATAGATGTTTTAACGCGAGGTCTTAAGTCCTATTACGCGTTTCTTCGAACAAACATTTATGTAAAAATGCTCGATATTTTCAAAAATATATGAATTCATAACCGTATAAGTTTTGTAGGAAATTTGACGTTGAACGTCATTTTTGAGGAAGAGGTTAAATCTTACATTCGATCGGGTTGTAACAATCCTTCCCGAAGGCGCAAGTATCCTTATTTTGGCGTAGCATGGGAATAAATATGGCTCCAATCTAGTAAAGAGTACTCCCGACAAAGTCTCCTTAAGCGGCCGCAAGTAGACTACTGTCCATGAATTAGGGTTGTGATATTGCTGGGGTGCTTTTATAAATGCAAAGATTATGACTAGAGATTTAAACGTGATTACTTTGCCTTACTCATGAGTGTACCAGATATTGCACTGATTGGACAGACTCGTATAGTCATCTGGTGCACCTTAAAAACCTATTTTAAGCTCATCTACTGTATTGACGAGTGTTGCCGTAAACTTTTCTGACCTTATTTGGAAACACGAAAGTCTTTTCACTGTTTTCCCACGCGGTGTAGGTTACCGCACCGAACTCGTACATAAAGTAGCCACAGAAATAGGGACCAATATGTGGGACAGGCTCGCCTTCCAAGGTACAATATGGAACAGTTAAGACTATGCTCAGTTCATGTGGGAGAATCATTTCGCAACATGTTTAATTTCGTCATATTACATTAACCGATCGGAAACGTTAGTGCAGATGCTGGGTCTACCTTGAGTTATCACATCAGTTGTGCGGAAATGCTCTTGTACGTTCCGAGGTATTCTTAGGTTTCATTAATTTACTAGCCAAACATTTTTAAATAAACGTTACTCAAAGTTCACCAAGGGTTTACGAATTTTCTATGAGTGTCTTCTAAATAAAATCATTGTTTGTTCGACAGTGATTTTCAACTTTACTGCAATTACAGAGAGATGGAAAGTAGGGGAGCACCCAACATCGGAAGCTATGGGCAGCACGTAAGTTCTACGTGTTGAGACAGCACCAGTTCCGATTTGTCCTCATCTGCAAATTAAAAATCAAACTCGCAAACTTGTGATCCACTTATCCTTTCGCTTTCCAGCTAGAAGGCTTCGAGTTAGTCCCATTAGTTATTCTACGTTCTTTTTAGTTAGTTTTATATACTTATCCAACGTTCTCCCTCAAAATAACATTTGCTTGATGCAAAAACTAGTTTGTTCCACACTTGACTTAAGCCTAGGATTAAGTTAAAAGTCCTGGTTAGACGCAGGACAAAGGTTAGACTTAGAAGTGGAATTACCCGCGACATTAAGATCAGGGTTAGACTCGAAGTTAAGCTGAAATAAAGTTTTAGGTCTTGATCTAAGGCTAACTCTATCTCTAGAATTAGGGCACATTGGATTTAGGGGTGTGTCTTCGCCTGTGCCTGTAGGGATATTTGGTCTTCTACACCGAGTTAAGTGTGTAGTTAACACTATGGATAGGAGCTGTGAATATGGCCTTGAAACGCCCTCCATCGGCCGCGAGATGCTGTAGCTTTGGAGTCAGTCCTGCACTCTCACTATTAGTTTTCTGGTCGCAAACTGGGTGGTCCTATTCCTAAATCACGCCTGTTTCTTATCCTAATGTCAAAAGTTTAATGCGCATAGTTGTGGCTCATACCTGTCTTCGTTTGACTTTGAAAGAAAAATAGACGGGAAAGTGCGTCCGCTTTAATAAATTTAAGTGGAAAAGACCCAAGGCTTCCTATTACAACGAAAATTCTACTATTGAAAGTGACAGTACCTGAAAGACACAAAATTCAATTGCCTTATTGATCAGTACTGCAGACAAGGACAATGGAAGGGAATAATTGTTTCTAACAGATTTTCAGTCGTCGTATTTGATTTATTACAACAGTTTAAGGAAAGTATTCGTCTTTAATCCTCGGCCTGAGTATAAAAAGCGGTTTAAAGGCATGAATGCATAGGATAAGAAAATCAGGAATAGATGTCAGGTTCAATTTTGCAAAATCCTCCAGGGTTCGCCTTCTGAATTTTCCCTCGTCTATTTTTCCACATCAAAACCATTGGAAAGTGAAACCGCTCACTGCTTCTGTTTGCATTCTATTGTTTAGATCCACCGGTCTACGTAGAAGCTGCGTTCTCGAGCCGTTCCCATCGTCTATAAGTATATTGTCTTTGCTGTGGGTATCAACCAGGATTCGATCTCAAAACAGCTATTTACGAGGAAACGTGGGTCCATGTTCCAGTCAACATGGGCAAGTGCAAAAATCAATTTTCGGGGGCTTGACTTAAGCTATGGATGGTAAACTGAACAGCGACCACTTTTTATATACGCTTGCATGCCAGAATTCACATGAGAAATAATAGCCTAATTTGAAGAAAGGAAACGGTGAACCTTCTGAACTTGTACATAAACAACAGGCATCCGCCTTATCTTGAACTTACTTTATCCAACAGAAGTTTTTTTCGTCTGATTAATTTTGCCACAGGTCATTTTGTTAAACTAGATTCGCTTTGTGATTGGCAACTGGAGCACCAATGATAACTGGCTTCCGAGTGTGTCAATTGCAGTCGTGCTGTTGGCCGGCCTGATTCTTATCTTGCTTAAATACGAAGAGGGGGCGTACGCTGAATTAATCATTTGATATGTACAAAGAAGAATCCCAAAGACACCGCCCAGCAGCCCAGTATAAGACTGCGTAAGGAACGAAAAATTGTAGACACTGTATGTCGCTACCACAAAGGTCGGCACTTTAGTTTTCTTAACGAAAAGGGTTTAATTAGATAAACTTTCGCTCTTCAAATACTAAGCATATAATGTATAAGATACCTAAACATGAAACATACGATTTGGGGCCATAAGTGCATCCTCAGAAAAGTGTTAAAATTGCAGAATAGAATCCAAAATCCAACTTCGTACATCAAATTGACCCTGCTATGTTAATGTAAAGATAATTTCTATGGTCCAGAATTCTTTGGCATTGGGTGTGATATGAGATAAGTAATAAACACACAAATGGCCACTAAAATCTGCATTGTGTTGGGATAATTTGAAATGTTAAAAAAAATATTAGCGCATTCTGTTTAGCAACGAACGGCGCGGTACATTCGGAAACCCCTAAACTCTTTAAAAATGCCTTTCGCAGCGTAACAAGCTACGTTTATTCCAATTCGCATGACTTCAGTGCAAGTGACGAGAAGTAAGAGAGCCCCAGGGCACAAGGGGACGAGTGAGTTCCGTAACACAATCGGTGAGCGCCCTCCTACCATTATATATACCCGATCGCAACCGAGAGGACAACGAGCCCGTGGCTCAGTGGTTAGGGGCGTTTGACTTCTAACCAACAGATCGCGGGATCGAGCCTCAGGTGTTCCACACTTCAGGGTTGGGTATGACTGACTGACGACGGCTAATAAGCCGGAAATGGCCATTCCAGTCTCCCTTGTCTTTGTTGGTGATTTTATTCTGACGAAAAGTGAATCCGGGTGAAAAGGCATTTTTGTTTTCAGATTATCTTCAAATAATATGGCAGAGTAACCGCGGTTTTGCTTACCGATTGTGTCAAGTAAGCATTCGTATTTGGACTATTCTATAGAAGTTGGTAAATCTGTGACAGTGTAGTTAAACGCATAATGTGGAACTGGTTTTCGACCATTCATGATTCTGGGCGTAGGATGACTTTCACATTACTTATCATTACGGAAAATCGCAGCGGCTTTCTTTAGATAGGCTACAGTCCTTTACTAGGCGTTGTGACTATATTCACCTAAAAACGGACTTCGTTTTCAGCTGAGACTACTTTTACAGGGGAGAATTCAGAAGGCGGTATGTTAAGCGTGTTTTCCAAACTTATCTAGACGGAAACTTAAGTGCAGCTGTGTTTACCTGGTTAGCTATGGACACTAAAGAGAATTTCCGAGGTGTGATATAGGGGTCACAATCTGAGATATAGCATCAAGGAGATTGGGTAATTAAAAGCTCATATTCTACTGACACTCGGCCAATTAACGTGAAAGTAAAAGAGCTCAGTAAGTGTAGGAAATTATTTCTGATACAAATGCCGAGTTGCTCAGCAGGACGGCGGGCATCTCGGCTGGAGCTGGTAGGCCATGTGACAATCTCAGTCGAATCCCTCTTCTCACTGTTGCGACAGGATGTTTGTCCGCGTTCAGCTCAAATACTGAATGAACACTTGGAACAGGGTTATTCTCCACAAAATAGATGTAGACTGAAGAAAAATAACAGGATCACAGACATGACCTTCACGGTCCTGAACTGCAAGGAAAATACCAGCCTCTACACAATCTTTATTTATCTGATAAGAACTCTCAGCACGCTGAACTATGAATAGACTACTGAAAATCATGCTGAAATCCGGCCATATTTCCAAGTTTCAAGGTGCTGAAATCCTCGCAAGAGATGACAGCCTCATGAGCCGCGAGCTGCTCAAATCATGGTTCTCAGGCCCGCAATCTATCAACAAGCGCAATGCCCTCCCGTTATCATATTCGGTGCTGAGACATTCCCTGTGCAAGGGAATCAATCGCGTGAGGGGGCGGGGGGTGTGCGAACAACAATCCCGGTGACAGCGAGCCAAACTGTCGAGTAAACATCACGCCAACATTCTACATGAATGATGAAATTGCGACAACGAACGACTCGGACGCGGACTCACGGACCGTCATCGCATCAATTACGACTCCCAGCAGCGATCGTGAGAGCAGATGGTCTCACAGCAGCTATGTCATACAAATACTGCACTCCTTGTGCCTCCACTGCCCTTATCTGCGAATGTCTCTAATGGTGGCTTCGACTGAGGATCCGAAACGTCAGGCCAATAAATTTCTTGTTTCAGTGATCGCATCTTCTTCTGAATTGTTTTCTGTACTTCACCTGACCGCTTCCATCGGTAGCGCAAACTTCGAACTGACTGCTAGCACGGACAAGTCAGTAATCATATGCTAACACTCGTAAATGAGGAATACAACGAACTAATGGTAAGTGTCACAGAAACTCGCCTTGCAGCCGGGCAGAAACGTCAAAATCGTGGACAGCACTGCAAGCCAGGTTTCCAAAGCCGACCAGGCCTTTGAATGACGGCAACATCCAATCTGGAATCGTCGTGATATCTTTCTTAACATGACACTGAGGAAACATAAGGTTATTTTGACTACGATCAGGAAAGAAATGTAGGCGCGGATAGGGTACGAAAACTAAGCAATAGAATCAAACTACCCTTACTTCGGTTACCTCTGCAGGGTACTCAAATAGATAGGAGAGAACGCCAAAAAAGAATCGGGGGAAACACAGACAGCATTTATACTATGTCGAATCAGGGGAGACTGTAATAAGCAGCCATGTCATCGGGATGGCTAACGATTCTCCTTCCAAGCGGCTGACCTCTTCTGACATCATAAAGAGTTCTCAGGGGTAAAGTAAACAAAATGGACATCAAAATGACGCCCGTAATCCCCTCTCAAACTGGACCAAGTCAGTCAAAAGGTCGGGGCTTGGTACGCACGGGCTCGACGGTCTTGGAACACTTTCGCAAAACCTGGAATAATCATTATCAAATCCGACTGCAGAGCCGAGACTGAGGCGAAGCACAACCATGCAAGACTGGGAGGCCGCTAACCTAAATTGCAACACCCAACATGTTCGCGTTGCCTACCGACATTTAGAGCACGGATTTGCCTCGTCGGGCACGTTCGGGTTCACAGCAATTTAAGCCCGCCATTAAAAGCCATCAGCAATGTAATCATTGGGGAAACTCCTTCCAGGCTTTATCATTAAAAAACTACGCTCTAGTTCACGCCGGCCTCTGTGGGAAACCTTCGTACCCACCGCTACTGAAACACCACCACGAATGCAGCAAGTACACGCACCGCCACTAGTCTACAAACAGTGCTAACGTGGCCTATTATGACCGCACATGCTAACCACGCATTCATCCGTTGGACCATCTGTTAATCCATCCTAAGATGACTGTAGAAGCGGAGCCTGGAACATCGACAAAAACCTGTCATGTCCACCTTACCTGTATGCATCGTCCAGGGACGTCAGGACATCACATGGGCCTACCGGAGCCCGAGCATATACACAATAATGGTTAACAAAACAACATAGCCAGGGTTACCCCTACACCATCTCCATCTACACCTATACAAAGAGACACTAATATAATGTACTGTTCTAGTTGTTCACACGCTTCTACATGTCGGCCATAAGAAAGTTTTCACATTATACATGTAAACAATCCCGGGATGCAAGCCAGCAGCCTTGTCTTGACGGCCAAATTGTCACTTAGAAGCATGTGAACATCGTATTTATGTGGTGTCTGTGATTAAGCGCATACTGGCTGGATTGGGCAAAGAACCAACACGTATGTAGCGCGCATAGGCAAAGACTTTTGGTCACAACCG
>CACRXP010000057.1:854510-874050 GCA_902702965.1 Spirometra erinaceieuropaei | reverse complement strand
ACGCTGGGCGTCGTCCCTTACGACGATCGGATTGTCGAGTTAGGCGACGGAGTAGTTGCACGCTTATTCCAGGTGGCAATTTAAATTGGTCAAAAAGGACGTAGCCTTAAACAGGGTCAAATAGTCCGATTTCTCCGGCTGTTCCCTCTATTTACAAAAGTTTCTTGTTGGACGGTTGCAGCACACTTTATCCAACCCAGCCATTTATGCAAATTCGCAAATTCTGTTATTTTAGTTCAGAATATCCGGAGAGACAGGGCATGCTTTTCAGATCCTGTTTTAGGTGTGAAGGAGTGCTGCACCAGGTGCGGCCTCGGTAGTGTGCACCCACTAACAGCCGAGGCTGGGCGGTTCACATCAAGGCATTCAGCATTCGACAAAAACGTGTGAGAGATGATGATGATGGTCACCAGTTTGGCGAGGGGTGGAACAGAAAAACTTTGTGTTTGGGTCATAATGTTTCCATCGATGTAACATTAAAAGCTTTTGGACGAGTAGATCTCGGCGCCAAAAACCGTCACAGATAATGATAGTTTACGCAGGTCAAGATATAACAAGGTCACATGAAGTTCGACGGAGTTCTCACACACAGACTACGCAATGTAGCGAATTAACAAAAATGTTGGGCCATATGGCGTGGTCACCTCTAATAACAGAGCAATACGTTTGGATAAGCCATCAGATATTTGTCTGTTGTGTAGAATAAAACTGTTAAACGCAATAGGCCAGAATTCCTAGGGTAGAGATTTCATGTTCTCCATAAAACTGCTGCCGTCACTAGTGACCCTTCTGGTAATTGGTAGTGATCCCCAGCGGGGCTTACAATACTTGTGTCCTATACCGTAGGTTTGAACGGCAAGAACCGTTGAACGGGCCATGCTGGAGCGGGCGGGAGCGAGAATGAGACATGGCACGCGTTAGCGGGGCACCGTACAGTCCACATATGCTGTTACAAATGCCACACTGGGGGTTGTGGTGGTACGTCTAGCCGCATACTCCACGCCTCACCGGCCACTGCGCCCAATCTCAGTATCCTATAACTGACCGACTCGGACAGGGAGCGACGTCGACATCGCGAAATCTATTTACGCAGCACATCGGCCCATTCCTCTCTGTAAAAATCGGACAAGCTCTGAAGTTATCACGAGCCACTTCCTCGTCTCTGTGACAACCCGCCAAATGTCCGTGGAATCAGGCTATGTGTGGCACCCGCAGACAGGCTGTTTATCTTTGTCAGTAAGTGCGTCCGAACCCGCCTCCGGTGGTCCTGACTCTCCTTTGTCACAGAACCCAGGTGAGTTGGGAAGGGGAGAGTGTGCTAGATGCAGCGCAAGTCCACCACCACTACAGACTGATTGACGCACAGGACAGCGTTTTATACTCACCATGTTGTGGGGCACACGGGGATCTCCACGTTTTCAACGGTCTAAGTGTCAAGTGCAAACGGATGAGGTTTCTGTATACTTTGCCAGGCAATTCCTCATTCACGCTCGTGTAGAACCTTTTGTTGCGAACCGTACGTGATCAACCTTCTTGATTTCCCTGAAACGGGTTTCTACCACTGTCTCTGAGGATTGGTTCAAATGAGAATCAGAAACGTCAGGTGAATAAAGCTCTTGTTCCAGTGATCGCTTATTCTATTTCTTATCAGTAAATTGCAATGTTATATAAAAACAAAACAGACAGATAACGAAGTAATTAGAATATATTTCAGGCTTGGCGGATATGCTTTCTAACGAATAGCAAGTTCATGGTAATGCGTTATGTAGATCTGTACGATCAGCAAGACTGTGGTCAACTGGTGCCTTTAATACACGCATAAACTAGTTGAGTACAATTATCAGGTGGTCGTCAAAGAGCCAACTCGAACTCTAAATTGCGCCCCGCGAAAAAAGATATCAACAGACTGTGAACGACAGTCAAACGTAGACCTCAAAAAGTGCAATCAAATGGATGCTGAGCTCTGCAGTTCGTGACAGGTCAAATAATAAGCATGGTAGGAAAAATATTACCAACACAAAGATGGTCAAATCTTTGACGGAATTAGACACTGTCAGCCTAGTAAGCAGTTCATCAGGAGATAGGGGAATGACTGAGATGGAAACTAACGCACTGATGTGGTACACTTGACTGCTTTCTTGAAGTTGACGTAGACTGCGTGCACTGCATTCCCGCCATCAGCTATTCGGAACTAAGTAAGTTTGTCACGCACGATCTGCCTCTGCGAAATTCGTGCTGGGCGTCTCATCGCAGATTATACTGTTCTGGTAAGTGCATTATTTCTCACTTAATTATTTTTCTCCGTAATTTTGCAGCAAAATGAAGTAAGGCGGATTAGTCTGTAGGTGTTTGCTAAAACCTTGCTATCGCCCTTATAAAATGGTGTAATCCGTGCAGATTCCCAGTCGGGGGGAAAATAGCCTGCTTCGAGCATGGTTTGGAAGAGCATGGACATCGGTTCGGGTAGCTCTCCAGCGAGCTCCTTCGACCATTTGGACGCTATGTCATCCGTCCCAGATGATTTAGATTCATTTAGTGTCAACAGTTCTTTGCGAGCAATGGCTTCGGCAAAAGAAACAGTCCAAATCATTGGCCTTTCCATTAGGCCGCAGTCGGGAGGAATAAATGCGCTTTCCTTCGTAAAGATGGACCTAGAAATTGCGAAAGGTACTCTGCCTATGCTCCATCTTCATTAAGCTCTAGGTC
This sequence comes from Spirometra erinaceieuropaei, assembly GCA_902702965.1. Classification (NCBI taxonomy): domain Eukaryota; kingdom Metazoa; phylum Platyhelminthes; class Cestoda; order Diphyllobothriidea; family Diphyllobothriidae; genus Spirometra; species Spirometra erinaceieuropaei. Next base: position 871,344 of record CACRXP010000057.1, on the reverse strand, counting down.
TTTACTAGCCTTCAATAATGGGATTGGGTCTCTGTTCTGCGTGCCCCTTCTTATGTAACCGCAGAACAACTTCGGATTTTCTGTGGCCCGATTCAGTAGGTCTTTCTTGAAAGCACGCCGTGTCCTGAGGATTAGTCGCATAACTAGACTTCTCTGAACTTTATATGAATTTGTCGATACAGTTCCTGTCCGAGAGAAATTTCCTCCATAACCTCTTCTTTGTATTCACTTCTTTTTTGAAGTTTGTGTCAGCCATGGGAATCTGTTGTTTGGTTTCTTTCCGTGAAATAGGACAGTGGTCTCTGAGAAGAATGTGTAATAACTCACTAAACCAGTCCAAATCCTTGATTATGTCACGGAAGATTCTGATTCCCAGTTAATGCTGTTTAGTTCAGATTTCATTTGATTAACTTCACCGAGCCAAGTATTCCTTCTGACTCTGGAGGCTTGCTCTGGCAGAGAAAAGATGAAGTACTCCGGCAACAGTACGACATAGTCGCTTCAACCTAGGAAAGATAGGCATTGAACCTTATCAGTGTTGTCCAGCGACTTCGTAAGCACCAGATCCAGACAGTTTGAATGTTGCCCTTCGTCCACCCTATTCGGAAACGAGACGTGTTGAGGGCGAAGTTACCTGGTTGTGAAATAAGTGTGTCGATGTATGCAGAAGCAATGAGGTGTACTATAATCCAATGTTTGTGGGATACAGCCGTGTTCTGTGAGAAAAAGCGTTTGAAAATTCCCTTCTTGCGAATTGAAATTCAACCCGCGCAGCCATCATTAGGATTAAATGATTATATCAAGCCCAATTGTGTACATTCTCTCCTATCCTTTCCACAACTGCAAATTAAGAGCCCGAATAATATATAGAAAGGAGATTTTGACAGAATGAGATGGGCTGCTCCAAAGGAATCCTGGTTGGTTGACATGACCAAGAATTAAAATTCCTGACGGCATCTTGGATTGGAAGTGATAGAGCTTCAAATAAAATTTAGCAATCCAAATAAAATAATAAAACTCTGCGCCCAACAGGCGTTGGTCAATGCGCCAATAAGAAAAGCATAAAATATAAAGAATGCTGTGAAGAAATGCTGGATAATTCAAAATCTTAGAACATTTTCCGAATGTAAGGTGGATCTTAATGGATACCGTAAGCAAATAAAAATTGCTGGAAGTTCTCTTGATTGGTGACTGACGGGAACATGAACTGAATACTCCAAGAAATTTTCCAGTTACATCCGAGGTAGGATGAAGAACAGAGATGAAACCGCGTAACTCAAGATACTATCAGAAACGCATTACCTCGCGAAATGCGTCACTCAAGGCTTCCGAAGGAACTTGGATTTCCATGTCAGCTGTTCGCTTTTTAATCCAATTTTATGAAGTTCATGAATTAGATTTTTGTGTGGAACACTGTCAAAATTCTTCCTGACATCAGTGTATGTGACATCAACCATACCTTCCGCCTCCAATGCCTACGTTCCCTACTCGTTCGGGAGGAATTAACCGAAAAGTCATGGACAGTTCTGTCTGAAGTCGTGTTTGAGCCCTAGAGTAAGTAAATCTCCCTCAGGATGCCCTATTGTCGATTTATGGAGCATGGTTTGCGTTATTTTAAAACAGATGCAGGTTAGAATGACGAAATAATGTTACTTGTCAACAGTTCGAGTCCTACGCTTATATATCAGGTAAATATTTGCTGTTCACCATTCGAATGACGAATGGAAGGTATGTGTCAGCGTTTTGGAGAGTTCGTGCATAACTTTTGTAGAACTTCGCCAGTATAGACTTAGAACCGACGACTTAGTTTCCTCATGATTCCGCAGCCTACTTTCCATGACAGGTACTATTAGGATAGAAAGCCTATTTGCACAAATCGGGACCAGTAAATCGTAGACCTCCTGAAAAGTCTTAGCTTCCGTCATGGAATTAAAAAGACTGCGTGTAGATCTTGACAAAACTTGTTTGCTGCAAACGTACGTTCTTGATAAAACATTAGTGCAGAATGGACAGCGAAAGGCTTGTCGTGTTGATGTTTGCAAAATGGTGATTGAAGAAAGGGGTGAAACCATGGAGAACGGATTTCTTAGACACTATTTGAACCCCATAGATAGACAGTCTGATAAGTTCGGGATGTCCTTCTTCGTGTAGGGTAACAGGAGTGCATAAGCGGAGTTACTTCTCCACCCGTTAAGAAATTTTGCCAGCCGTCACAAATGAAGAGAGGTGGGAGACGGTCTGTGATCAAAATAGAATCAGGCTCCGACTGATGACGTTTGCGAACACGAGGTACACTATCTAAAATGTTGGTGAGCTCCCCAGCCATATCTAGGATTCATTTACTTAGTAGTTACATTTCGTTTGTTGGTACTTAACACACTGATGGAAAGGCTTCACTGACATTTGTTTAGGACCTAGTCATGCCTTGACCCAGTCGCGTCCCTTAACATAAACCTACACTTTTAGGTGAATGTCTAGTCATTCATCTCTTATTTTTTTCAGTCTGAAGCATGTGGTGTGCGAAGGTGAGGGCTGAAGAGAAAATCTATCGTTGCGATCTTGGTGAAGAGAGGGACTGCTAGGCAATATCAGACAAACCTTTTCGATAGAATATGCATGTGGTACAACTGACTTCCAACGACAGCTTAAATTTTGTTCGTCAATTCTAATTGCGGTGCACGTTAGACTAGGGCTGCGCTGCCTCCATTCACGTGCACCTTCGGATTTAATCTTAGGCCTTCTTCAGAAGTACCATTTCAATGCATGTCAAGACCGACGACACTGTGACTCAATGGATCTCCAAAGCCACACGGATCTTCGGCCGACTACACGACTCAGTTTGGAATTGTCGTGGTCTCCAACTCAATAAGGAACTCAACATGTATATGGCGGTAGTACTGAAGACGCTACTGCAGGTGTCGGAAATATGAACAGTCTACGCATACCGCTCCAGGGAACTCGATCACTTTCACTGCCGATGTTGGGATGTTCGACAATAAAAATTCCCAAATCATAAGTCTGGAAAGACGGATTGGGCTGGGCAACTTCAATGACATGAAAAAGCGTACAAGACGATCCTAGGGCAGTTGACACAAGCTGTCTCTCCAGGCAACTTGTCTGTCCTCTGTCCACCGCTGAGGTTATTAGCACCCAGCGCGTCCGTGCTTCTTTCGTCCTATCCCAGTTAGCACTCGTTAGCCGATCAGGGAAGGGGCAGCGTTTATTGGCCCGGAACTTTCGTGAAGGTAACAACAAGCCTCGCGCGGTCCCAGCAGCTAATCGGCAGGGGCCGTGAGGGGAACAGAAGGGCAGTTAGACAAAGTGGATGAGAGCAGGGGAATGCTGACTGCCAAAACACCTCAGCCATCTCAGAAGAAAAAAAATTGCGGACGAAGTACAACATACCCTACAAAGAAGTATTGGAACGGACCGGAATCCCCAGAATTTACGCCACGCTGGGGAAACTGCGGCTATGCTGTAGCGACCGACTTGCGAACATGGATGATGGGCGCCTTTCCAGGCGATTGTTTTACGACAACGTCGTCATGGGAGGACGGAAGCGACGAAGACCTCCCACAAGAATATGAAAATCAGTCTGGCCAACTGGGAGGATCTCGCCCGGGATCCCCCAGCCTGGAGAGCTGCATTGAGAACTGAAGCCGCCAGCCGGATCTCGATTGTTAAAGCCGAAAGAGCGGCTCACTGGTCTTACATCTCGCGGACCAACAATTTCAGCACTTTATAATTTCCCCTTGTCAACTATGTTAACGGTCATTCCGCGCACAGGTCGGCCTCGTCGGGCACCTTCGGACCCAGTGAAACCACAAGATGACGAATTCGCCTACTTCTTAACAAAAACGCCTCCACCGTTACTCCAGCAACGGCGTCGGGAATATCCACGGTGACAATCGTCACCGGTGGGCAAACTGTCAATGTTTCGCAGTCCACCACTACCTCCACCACAGGCCCCCAGCTAACGACGACGGCGACGACCACTAACACTATCTTACCACTAAAAAGGACACTTTGACGCCCCGCTGAACACCTCATTCAACGCCAACACTATACCTTGCGTCGGCAATGTGGAACCTACTCCAACCGCTCCATATTTCGGTAGCACCTTTGCGTCACGTATCGGTCCAGCCGATCGCTTGCGAACCCACTGCACTGAGACCGGAGAATCGGTACCTAAAATCCCCACATGCACCCACTGCACGCCCTTAGGGTGCCTACAATGCTCACGCATATTCAGCTCTCGCATGGTCTATTCGGCCGCATGCGCCTCCATGAAAGTCCGCTTTTAACCGCCGCAGACCAACCAGACCTTCACGCATCTTCTTACCAACCAGTAAACCAAACAGGAACCCGTCCCCATTCATCTACCGCAGGTGCGGACTATGAACCTCTCACTTAAATAGCAGGCATGTACTTCGACTACTTTTCAGACATGTGAGATTTGAGCTGCTTACCATTTTGTGTGAGAGCCAGATGCGCTGTGCAGGGGCAGCTCTGTGTAACATGCGCAGACGGTCCGTTTAGCCCTGCCAAACATTTGCGTTCGTTCCTCGGATCAGCTGGTTGGCCGATTCGGACAGTAAGCTGGTGCCTGCTGGAGGAAAAAGAAAATGAATTCGGGTGTGGATACTCTTTCCAACGACGCTAGGGACACATTGCTCGTCGTATAGATCTTAACGCGCCTTTAAATTATCACGGTGCGCTAATAATCATGGTTAGAGGTCTGCCAAATGACGGGATAATTCGGCCCTATCTGGCTGTTATGGCTCCTCCTCAACGTGGTCTAAACGACACTCCTACTCATATGGGGTCCTTTGTTCTACGAAAACCTTGTCAATCGTGTGCGGACCAGACATATGTGGCATGCGTAGACGGTCCATTTAGCCATGTTGACAAGTGCGCTCGACCCGGCCTCTGGTTCTCTTCGCCGGCGAGACACCATCCTCAGCAACGTAGGAGGGGAGGTCGTACGTCAGACGTCATGCAAATATGTCCTCACTGTAAGCCAAGTCATGCGCAGGCAAGCGTTCCTGCGCCCGCCATGTTGTGTGGGGGCACGGTGGACTGCATCATTCGCGATGGTGAAACTGACGTATGTCTTTGGCACCTTGAGTTGAGATCCCAGTTTTCTATCTTTAGATTGGCCGTGGCTTGCTGAAGATATCGCACATTCAGAAATATCACTTAGAGGATATCAGCAATTCAGGAGAGACAAACTAAGCCGAGGAGGAGTCTTTATTTATGTCACTTGCAAGCTGACCGCTATGACTGATGAACGTAGTCTGGTACGGGATGTGGAACTGATAAGCATCACCATATCCACTAAGTATGTCCGACCGCTGACACTCTTGGTGGTGTACCGTTCACATAACCAGACTTCTGACGAAAATTGCACGTCCATAACTGAGCTGTACAAAGTCAGCGAGAAGAAGGCTGTCCTTATCTTTGGGGATTTCAACGCTCCTGACATTGATTGGCAAACGTGGACTGTGCAAGGGCCGCAAGACAACTTTAATCACAAACTAGTAGATTGCGCAACGGACAAACTTCTCTTTCAGAACGTTACCTTTGGAACGCAGGCTAGGGAAGGACAACATTCGAACTGCTTTTATCTTATTTTTACTTGAGAGGAGGAAAGTGTGCTAGACCTGCAGAACCGCCTGCCGTAAGGGTCAAAGGGCCAAATCCAGTTCTACTTCGAGTACTCACTATTTTCCAAGCCAATTCTGCCCGATAGGTGGGAGAGGTACGTTTGAATGGGGCACTATTCCCTTATGAGGAGAGAAGCGACAGCGGTATAATGGGAGACTGAACTGCATGGTGAATCAAGCGACAGTTGGAAGACGTTCAGTTCCTTACTGAGAAACATTGTTTATTCCACTGGTCCTCTCAGAAAAAAAAACAATTACAAACCACCCAAAGGGGATAAAGTCGGACTTAAATGTCTCTTCCAAAAAAAGGAATCGCTTGTGGAGGCGTTACAGACTAACTGGCTCCGAAGCACACTCACGTGTATATAAGCGGCAACACCACGTTTGTTAAAGTGAAGTTTCTAAGCTGCAAAGGACGTTCGGACTGAACATACTGCCAAATTCGTTTGAACATCCGAAGATTCTATATGACTATTTACGGAGTATTAAAAGGACTTAGAAGCTGTTCTCTGCCCTAAGGTCTGCAGAAGGAAATGTGGAGACCGGCGGCCAGGTTAAAGCGTCCTCCTTTCTTATTTCTTTCAGTCCGTCCTTATCCCAGAACCTAGTTCTATATTTGCCCATTCATCCGTCCGTCAAAAAAATCTTCTCCCACTCCGCTTCCCCCTCTTGCCCCCTCCCTGACCTCCTTAATCGAGGCCAAACTACTACGGCTGAACTCTGCCAAATCGCCTGGCCCATATAGAATTCCCACACGAGCACTGCGAGTGCTAGTTAATTAACTGGATCATGAGTTTTCTGTCCTCCAGAGTACAAACAGTCGTCATTGGAGACCCTACCTCGGAGTGGGCAAGGGTGGAAAGTTGCGTCCATAGGGCTCTGCTTTAGGCCCACTACTCTTCCTGATTTATGTTAATGAGTATAACATCGAACTGAATTATGAGGCCCTCATGTTCACTGATGACATAGAAATGTGGAGTGAAGTTAAGTACGATGATGACGCAAAGAAGTTGTAACCGAACATGGACAAACTGAGTGTTTGGTCAAAGAAATGGCTTTTGAAGTTTAACGTGTCTAAATGTGTGGTCTTGCACCCAAACACCGACCAAAATGCCTCTCCCAAACATCAGTACTATATCAACGGGACGGCGTTGGAAACTGCATAAAGGCACAAAGATCTGGGTGTATGGACGACCACGAATCTAATGCCATCAGACAACTGTAAGAAGATGGTCCAGAAGGCAACTAGTACTTTACACTGGATCAGACTTGCACTTAAAATATTCCCTTCCGAACTCTTCGAAGGACTTTTTGGCGTCTTTGTAAGACCCTACCTAGAATATGGAATGCCTGCAGCTTCACGATGGAGGAGAAAGGATATAGATTTACTCGAACTGGCATCTGTAAAACTATGAGGGGCAAGTGTGCTTGGCTTATTCACTCTCTCTTACAGTCAACTAAACTGGAGCCTACTATGGACATTCCGGATTGTCTGTGGCCAAGATTACCCATTAAGAACGGAGAACTTTTTTGAGTTTGTCAGTACAAACCAATTACGCGGTCGTCCTTACAAAGTCATGGAACAACGCATGGGGCTAGACCGTAGGAAGTTTTCATTCAGCCAGTGGGTTGTTGACCACGGAACTCGATACCAAGTGAGATCGTGGCGGCCGCCACAATTCGCATGTTTAAAAGGATACTTGCTCGCTTGATTTCAGACAGAAACCGGCTTTTACAACATGAATACTCACAGCCAGCTCTGTAAACCACATTGCCATACGCAATCTTTCTGTATTGACTTACAGTGAACAGATGCGCTTCCTTATCATTACGATGGTACTGTGACCTGATCACATTGTAAATATCTGTAACTTTATTTTGAGTGTGAATCTGCGAAAGCAATGTGCATAAATAGGGCCACCAAGAGCTCCGCCTCTAACATTTCAGATACGGATATAATAATTTTTTTATTCAAGACCAGTGGGGATCCGGTCATGGCAAGTAAGGATAAATTTTTACATGAATTTTAGAGCAAGTAGGCGGAATCTGTACAATACTTAATTCATACTTATTGAAAAAGTAGTCTGTTACAAGCAATGATGAGGGAGCAGCGAAAAACTCTTAATAAACAAACAAAATGAAATGACTAGATTAACATTAGAGGAGAAAGAACTGCTGCCTACGGAACGATAGAACTCGGCTAGGACCGGCCTGCATGCGGCAGTGTATAGCGAATCTCATGAAGGGGCAATTATGCGGGTCACACAGGACTGACCTGCATGCGGTATTGAGTAAAAGGTTCAAAACGGACCTCATCAAGGCAGAATTCATATTCCAGACGAGGCCATGTACGTTAGAGTGGCGAGACGAGAGAAACACAGGCGCGATCGGTCACAGTCTGCTTCGAGTCCAGACGAGGAGGGGACAAGAGAGATTCGGCCTAACTATTGGTAGATGGCGAATACAGAGGGCTCCGCCAAAAGTTTCGATAGAGCGCTGGAGGTCGAACTGAACAGATAATATCAAGAATAGCGGGTGAGGGTTCGAAATCGCGGGGACCAGAGCGGAATCCTGATGAGTGTCAGCGATCAGCGAAGCCGGGGCGGCCTAGAGCGTGCACGTCAACCTAACCACGCTCTTTCTTTGAGAGACTTTGTCAGGAAGGATATCGCATTCCGTGAGGAGCACGAAGCATAAACTGAAAAATGGAAAAATTTAACATTTTTGATGAGGGCTCCCAGGAAGCGAAACTAAACACAAAGGACGGAAAGGCGAGAGGATATGGAAATTTATTGGCGGCGTCCTAAATTCCCGTTCGCCCTTCCTCGGTGTCATAGGGAAAGTTGTCCAGGAAGGATGGGGAAAATAAAAGTTTGATTGACTCAGTATTCAGATAAAGGTGCAACCTTCTTTTAAACGTGTCTAGATTATTTGAAGGTCTGATATTTATTGGACGGTTATTCCACAGAAAAACCGATCAGGGAACGGATAAAAAGAGAGCGCTTAGAGGTGGAGGACGCGGGAGTAGGTATACTCAGGGAAGAGTTGCTAAGATTGTATGGGCGATTTACAGGGGTAGGGCTGAAATTCGAGGACGATTTGAAATATTATTAATGCAAAAGAGGACAAAAAAGCCTGCTTATAGTCTTCAAACCCATAAAAATTCGAGGTTAATTATCTGGCACCTATCTGGGGAGGAGATATTTGGTGTGCCCAACCTAAGAGACTTCTGGTAAAATGTCCTTGAACATTTTCACTTTTTGAACGACTAGCCTCGTTCATCAAACCAAAGAATGGCCAACGATACTTGAGAATGGGAAGTACAAACATACGATAAAGTTTTAATTTAATTTCAGGAAGATATAAATTTTAAGAAATAAAGTCACAGATCTAGGCAGCTTTGACCGTAATTCTGTCAGCTTGTGGCGAGAGATCAAAAATATCCGTGAAGCCTAAGCCTAAACCCTCGATGATGGCACATCCAGTCATATGTGTGCCTTGAAAGACCACTGGTTACGGTAGCCTATCAGATCCAAAACACGTTTAGCGACATTTAGACGGAAAGAATTCCATTAGCCATTTTGAGCTCCACGCTGAAGGTGCAGGCAAGTCAGCATGCATTTGCTTCAGGCAATGAAGGTTCGTAGATTTATTGGATGAGTGTACACATTTGAGATTATCAGCATAAGTAAATGATTGAGAATGTTTAAATGCGAACAAGATATTATTTATGCAAAGCAGGAACAAGAGAGGACCTAAAAAGGTACCTTGTAGGACACTTGTAATAGGGCTCTGATAAAAAAATGAAGATCCCAATAAAACATTTTGTTTACAATTAGACAGGTATGACTTGGTAAAATCTATAACAGGACTGTGAATTCGTTGAGCTTCTAATTTGACCAAGAGTCTTATATGTGGCACTTTATCAAAGGCTTTATTAAGATCAAAATAAATAACGACCACGGAGAAGTGATCATTACGAAGAGAAGCAAGTAAATTGAGGAACGACATATGACATGCTTTACACGAGCGATCTGGTCAAAATCCATGTTGGGAGGGGCTAATAACTTTATTGGCTGTACAAAAATCAGTAATTTTCACAGCGGTAATTTTTTCGATGATTTTGGTGAGAAAAGGTGTTCTATGGGCATCTCGATAGTTCTGAACATCAGAACGTCTCAAATACTTTGAGAATAATGGATATTTTCTAATAGTCAGGAAAGAAACTACTAACGAGGAATACTAAAAAAAGTTTGCTAAGCAGAGGAGGAAAATATCTTAACTGTTTTATAAGAACTTACGGAATATTGTACGTACCTTCTGAGTGCGATTTAGTAGGCCGGGTTATCAGTTTTTGAATAATTTCAGAGGAAACATTAATGATGCTGAGGGAGGCATCCGACAACGCAGGAATTAAAGGGAGTTGGTAAGTTTCGGTGGTGAGTTGTTTGGCAAAGAATGAATTTAACATTTCTGTTTCGCCTGACTCCTCTCTAATCGTTGGTATTAATCAAAGGCGAAATTACTTGGTGAGATTTAGCAGATGATCTTTGATGGAAGATCTGAGTAACTGATTTAGAAGCATTCACGCCACTAATAATTAAAGACTCTACGCCTATCTCGCGCGAGCCTAATTTTCATAGGTAATTCAAATATTTCAACAATTCCTAGGTGAACTGATAATGAGCTCACAGAAGGACCTTTTAACTGCTTCTGTAGCTTTTTAAGTCTGTTTTGAGAAAGTGTGGGGAAGTGGGGGATGTGGCACTCGATTTAAACGTCTTCTGTGGAACCAGGTCGAGAAGACCTTCTGTTACGTATTGCAATAAATTGCTGAAGAAAGTTAGATCATGAAAAATATAAAAGTTAGATCATTGAAAAATATTGCGCCAATCAAAAGTGCTTGTAAAACTACTTACTAATTTGCCGGTTAAGATTAGCAAAGTCAAAAATGCTACACTTTACTGCTAGCATTTCGGAAATGGCCACTGGTAGTCAACAATGATCACCTACAAAATGGGCACGATGAAAATCCATAGATAAAGAGAAGATGCCATTAGTAAAAATTAAATTTAATACGCTATCGTTTCTGATCGAAGAGTGGACTAATTGAGACAAGTTTGCAAAATGAATAGTGTCTAGTAGCTTCTCCAATTTAGGACAGGAAGTATGCTTGTGCCAATCAGTTTCTGGCAAATTAAAATCGCCTACGATGATCTTGACATCGAAAGAAGCCTCTGCATTTTTTCAAAGAGTTCACAGAGTTGGTTTTCATTTCTGGAGTAACAAGAAGGATTATACACAATTTCATTAAGGCTTCCCTATTTTGCGGAAGGATTACGAAGTGTAACACAAATTTTCAGAGAAGGAAAAACTGTTCCGGCGATAAGGCGTGAATGTGAAAGTGAGGCTTTGGTGTAAAGAAGGCAACCTCCGCGATGTCTTTCAACACGACCCTGATGGTATAAACTGAGGCTACCTATACTGAGTGCCCAGTGTAAAATTAGAGAATTGGCCTAAGACTCCGTAATGCACAAAACATCTGGGTCAAGCTCAACAGCCACACCTCTTAGTTGTGACATCTTTTGCGCGACTGATCTTGCGTTGAGAGAGAAAATACTGAGGGTATTCCTAAGATGAAGGTTCCGCCTGTTGCCACTTATAAAAAAGGAAGAGCTGATGGTGAAAAATTAAGCTGTTGAGAAGAAGCAGTAGGTGGAAAACTAAGTTGCTGTTGTTTTAAATTTATGGGGGATTTGCCACTAGTTAGGGATGCAGCATTGTATGGAAACACGATTGAGCAGGCCCCAGGAAGAGGAATCATACTTAATGGGGCTGGAGAAATTGCAGACATAAAAGTAGGATTTTGTGAATTTTGAGCATAATATGAGGGATAGTTTATGCTAGATAACGGCCTAAATTATTTCGGGAAACAGCCTACATAAGGAGAAGGCTTTATTATTTGGGGTCTCAGGCTATCAGTAGGACGGGAATAATTATCAACAACACTGTGTACTTGCATTTTACAGGCAGATGTGCAGGTGGACTTCAAAACTGTGGTGTTTTCGTCAAGTTGAGAGTTAGGGATAGGAACAGACAAAGATCTCCCGAACTATCCGGCTTTTTTGACCTAACCGCTAGGTCAGACCTGAGTGGCCTGGCGCGGGGACGCGATGGATTCGACGCAGGTTCATTAACTAATTCATTATTGTGAGTCCTGGAGGTCGATTGTGCTTCTAGGATCGGTCCATCTTTACTGTTAAGATCAAGCGCCCTAGTAGGTTTGAGAGCAGCATTCGAGCAATTCTTGCGCCTCGAAGGCGTTTTAAAGTGGTTGGTTTTAACTGACTCTGATAATGTGCTCAGTCGAAGAGCTAGATGGAACTGGGGCCGATGCGGATCTCCAGATTTTGGAGGATTTTGAGCAATTCCTATCCTAGGCTATGATTTACCTCGGATCAGCTGCGTAGTCAATTGGACTGTGTTGATAAACAAAATGTACTTGACTCAGTTTCCCGACCAATTTCGACACGGGGAAAAATATTCTAAAAGCACACAAAGTAATTTTGTACCTACGGTGCCAGCGTCAATGTCAGAGATGGCAACTGTGAAGTGGTAGCCAGGCCGAAATAGTCCCAGTTGGAGCGCAGAATAATTCCGTTGTGTTCAGTCGGAAATATGTTTGTTTTGTTACTCCAGCTAGGTGCCGGAAGACACGCGCAATTTAGCAAATGCTAATTAAAACATTGTCTTCCTGCAATGAATTTGAACAGGGCAAAAACGACGAAACTTGCAGAATTCTGTGCCCTCTTAATCAGCCGCACACATCTCATTGCATACTTCTAAGACAAGGTAAACTGTTTAATCAGGGATCGAAACGTACTAAGTAGGATGAAAATAGGCGTCACTTGCGTTTTGCGGAGGCCGCTGCAATACAGAGTGGGAAGTCAGCATTCCCTAAGCAACTTGATCACCTAATCAACCTCTCACTGCCATGGTGCGGACCAATAATGGACATAAACCCATCCCCATACCCACCCTCTCACTTCATTCCCATCCGCCTCCCTCCTTTGCATGTCTGACTGCTGTACCGTTCGTTGCAGTTTTAATCACGCCCGGCAAGCTTTCTCCGTAATCAAAACTCGATTGAATAGATGACTTCCTTCCATCTCCCTCTCGTCCCATGGAAGAGGGGCCGCTGCAGATAAAAGGCAGATTTGGTTGACGTCGCATGGAGAATCTACTTTAGAGGCAAATGGCAGATGAGTAGAATTCTGGGGTGGCTTTACGTTTGTTTTTGGGGGAGGAATGTTTCGTTGCAGTGGAGTTTTATCCCGACTAATTAAACGTTCATTCCTCCAAGATTTTGTGCTGAGCGCTCCAAATGGGAAAAAATAAAGCCCACTTCTATCAACGAAAATAGCTTGACAAGAATTGGTGGATTTTTGCTTCTATATGAAAATCTTTTAGCTTCACCGATCCTAAAGTTGGAGCCACAACAATAAAGGAAGTGGAAAGCGACATCGATCGACTGGCTACTTTTAGGAACTTTTTTAAAAAAAAGTTAAAACTTCGTCTGTGCCTGTCTTCGGTCTCAATAACAGCCAGGTCAATGACAGGCATGAGCTTCCCACATTGCTGAGACGTGAGCGTTGGCAACTTTCCTTCACAAAGGGCACCAAGAACAGAAAAAAATGATCTGTAACTAGATTTTAAAAAAATATCGAGCGTCCCAAGATCTATTTATTCACATTAACGACGGGTTTCAAATGAGAAGCTAAGAGTTTATTTTCATTCCGATTTCGACGAAATGTTGCCTGAATCTTCATGTTCAAAAAGCGAAGGAAGACTTCAATCCAAATTCATAGTGATAATAGCTGCCAAAACTTCGAGGATATTAAGATGAGGCAATGTATGATGAAACAATTTCTGAAAGCTATGGATATTGGTAGACTAGACAGCACAATTGATACTAAGCAATTTTTATTCAACAACAGAATGCAAACTTGAAAATAAACGGGTAAATGACAATTCCATAGGTGACAATAAAAACTATGAGTACAATTAGTATTGAATAATGAGGCTATGTAAGATAAAATTGTGGACAGTGTAATTCCCCTACTAGTTAATAAATCGACAGTAAAAGCGGTCATTGGGGAAGATTTATCGTTTAGAATATGATGTTGTTCAAAAATTTTACGAGGAGAACCTTTGTATGTACGGGTAAAACTTAATACGATTGAGGCCATGTTGGGTGAAAAGGTATGACGCTTTATTTCCGCTTTATGTTAAATCGAAAAAACGCGATGAGAAGCTTAGATGACTTATGACCAAAATAGGAAAGTTTGTCAGATTTATACCGGAAAACTGTGCAAGGGATTAAGAAATCAAATTAAAAAATATAAATTTCATCTATCTTTTCAAAATACTTACATACATATCCTTTCTTCGGTAATGCCCCAGAGGCAAGTTTTCGGAAAATATCTACCAAGCTGCAAACCTAACGCGGCGTTACCACTGCGATAACCAGCACTTCATAGCCGCAAGGACATCCTTATCTTAAGAGACTTTTGCGACCTCCATATCGATTGACAGGCCTGGGCTGTGCTGCGTCATTCCACAATTTGCGGTCTTTACTTGCTGCCTTAGCCGACTGAGCCCAACTGAGCACGACGGAATTATTCTGCGCTCCAACTGGGACAATTTCGACTTGGATACCATCCCAGAGTTACAGTCTCTGACATTGATACTGGAACCGTACGTACAGTCTAACTTTGTGCATTTTTGGAATATTTTTTCACGCATCGAAATTCGCCTGGAACCTGGATTAAGTGCAATTTGTTTATCAGCACGGTCCAACTGACAACGCAACTGGCTACGCAACCGATTCACGGTATACAGCCTAGAAAACCAATCGCTCAAAATCCTTCAAGGTCTGCAGTTATTCAAGTCCCACGAGATCTGGAAAGGGCTAAGTCGCTTCTGATTAAATTCAACAAGATTTATCGGATTTTAAGTATTTTTTCGCTTATTGAGTTTTGAATACTCACTTTAATTCATCATACATAAGCGGACGTATTCGTTATAACATCGAAAGCGGAATTATACCTATTATATCACGTCGAAGTTTATGGATTCTCAGCAGGCTAACTGTAGTAGTACGGCCAGCGACGGCACCTCTTTGGAAGATAAGTCCGGTGAGTTGTCCTTCGCATCCAGACCCTGTGCTCGCTCTACCTTCGCCTCCAGCCAACGACCAGCAAAGCGTGCAAAAAGCGTAAATACCGCAAAAAGTGAGAGGTACGAAGACGAGCCTTGTGCTGGGTGCGCAGATATTCAAATCAAAGTAGAACAACTGGAATAGGAGCTTGCTGATTTAAGGACACTCGTGCAACAGACCGTAGTCGGCCAGAACGTGTCCAGTGTTAGTATCCCAAAAACGAAGAGCAAAACGCAAAAAACGCGAAAAAAATATCTCCTCGGGGGAATCTTCAAACACGAGTAGCAACTCAACAGCCAAAACCGCAGACGCCGGTAACAGCAGGAGAATGAAAACGAAGCCGCCGATAAAGGGAGACTCGATTCCCACGCACGATGTCTTAAGCGATGTCGCAAAAAAATTACCTATCGCGGAATCCATGTCACCTAAGCCTCTTGCTGTAAGTGATGGGATTTCTGTTCTGCCTGGAGACGATATACCTGGGTCATCCAGTCTACTCTTGCCCTCTTGTTCTGGCAACCACCCCGAGCGCACTACAGAGCACGTATCTGAATGTGAAGACATAAACTAGTGGGTAGAGGGGAGAGGGAAACGCCATGACAGGATTCTGAAGTCCCAGCCAGCCCTGATGGGTTGCTCGGGACAGTCGGTAGACAGTAAAAGTGTGCGTCCAAGCGATGACTCCGTAAATCGTCCTCGCCCACATGCAACGCATTCACCGGAAAGACAGAGTAAGGAGGACCATGCTCGCCAGCAGTGTCTGGTTATTCAGGGTTTGTCAGAATCGAATGTAGTCAGACCTGAAGACCGTGTCTCAGAGGACCTTGCTTCTTTTCATGGTCTGCTAAATCATTTACTGCCGGCAGACATGGAAATAAAGGTTCTGAAAGCATTCCGGATAGGAAAAAGGAGTGAAGACAGGACAGTAGCACAAACATCTCGCCCTCTCAAAATTATGCTGGAGAACAAAGACCAAATCAAGTTTATCCTCTCTAAAAAAACCGATCTCAGAAACACACACAAACAGGTTTTTTTTTCAACCGGACTATTCACCAGCGGAACGGTTGAAACGCCGGGAACTTGTCTTGGAGTTAAAATCAAGACTGAAGGATGGCGAACACAATCTGGCTATCTTCAAGGGGAAGGTAGTTCGGAAATATATGCCGTTTCAGTGGAACCAGCCTGTAATACTACGAACGACGACAGCTACTCAACTAAAACAGACACCTTCGTTGAACCACGTGATCAAGGCGCCAACACAAGTAAGCCCGTAGCGTCCAGTGATCTGACTGAAACAAGGCATGTAAATGGAACCAATTAGGTAACGGAAGAGCCTAGAGAACACGACGTCCGCGATAACGGAGTAATGCTCACAGCAGTAACAAATGCAACGGGAAATTCGGCTGGTGCTAAACTGAGGTGCTTGTACACGAATGCCCAAAGCCTCCTATCGAAACTAGACGAACTAAAACTTTGCCTTGTTGAGCTGTCTCCAGATGTTTTAGCAGTAACTGAGACCTGGCTGTCCGGGACTATTAGCGATAACGAAGTAGCCTTGACTGGATACCAAATTTATCGGAGGGACAGGGAACATCGTCAGGGTGGTGGTATCGTTGTGTATGTGAATGACGGTCTGGCAGTGTCGGATAACACCACCAAGTTTGTGTGCAGTACGGAAGCTATCTGGTTGACCATCAAGGCTACCGGTTCCCCGTGTCTCGATGTCCTCACTGTCTACCGACCACCTCGGACAGACCGAATCACCGACGCTCAACTATTGGAGCAGTTGGAGAAATTTTCCAGTCAACCTAACATCCTGATCATGGGCGACTTCAACGCACCAGGAACAAACTGGAATACCCTCCAAGCGTCAGGTCCAAAATCGGCATTCGATTACCGCCTGTTGAGCAAGACATTAAATGCGTGCCTCACACAACATGTAATGTTC
>CACRXP010000057.1:843007-853572 GCA_902702965.1 Spirometra erinaceieuropaei | reverse complement strand
AGTTTCTGATTGAAGAATGAGTGACGCTGAAGATCCATGCCATTCAGAGTTGACGTACGGTACTGAGCTCAAGCCAATCCTTGAAGGAGCAGCAGCCGCAAAGATCATTGCAGTAAATAAGGCAGGACAAGTGAGTGGCCCGCCTACTACAGTGGTGGCAGCGCAACGACCGTTCCTAAAACCCCTACACATGTCTGGCAACAAAATAAACACAACGCGCACCGTCGAGATACCATCCTACGATGGTACCGAGTCTTTTACGGTGTGCCTCAGACGCGCGAAGTTCTATTTGCGGGAGATCTCAGAGGCCGAAAGGCCCTGGACACTACTCAAGGCCCTCGAGCCTAAGCAGTTAGTTAAAGCGCTCGACGCTGGCCTTGACGGCGATCTACCCTTTGACGCGCTTTGCCAACGCCTGGCTAGCTTGTTCAGCCAAACGTACTCCTTCGGCGACGCGATGGAACAGTTTCAGCAACGACGATTGAAACAGGACGAAACCCTGAAGCAGCTGGTGCAGGATCTCGAACGTCTGACAACTGTGGCTTTTCCTTCATTAGAATCTGAGGATAAGGATAACATTGTACTTCATTATTTCATTAAAGCCCTATCGTCCTCCGAACTGTCACGGTCACTTGTACTGCAACCGCCCGGTGATTTGCGAGATGCAATAGACAGAGCATAACGTTATATCAGGATGGACAGCGCCACTCAAGGCCACCCAAAGCACTCATATCGACACCATTGACGTCGACCTGACTTAGCCCCGGTAAGGGGCTGCTACCCTCTTAGACCACGCTTCACAGGCCCCAACTTCAACCAGTATAACCAGCAAGGTAGACTTTCCGAAGACCCAGAGGTCGTCCGCCGTACCGCAACCAGGCGTGCACCTGCAGCCACACACCAAGTACCATGTCCATTATCTCATGCAACGATCTCCATGATAAGGCAACTCCGTTTTACGCCCGATTATTCGTTAACAACCAAGAAGTTAATGCGCTGATAGATACAGGAGCCACAGTCTCGTTAGTTAATCCACGAATCGTACCACAACACCTATACGCCATCAGGAGACTGGCATGTCCGTTCACTCGGCTGACAGCAGCAGACGGCTCTCGAATGAATCATATTGGGACCGTATCACTTGACGTAACCCTCCCACAGAGCACGTCCAGCCACACTTTCATCGTGACCCTCAAATTAACATGGGATTTGGTGCTCGGCATTGATTTCTTAGCACGACACGGCTGCCAGATAGACGTTAAACAGCGAACGGTGCAGTTCAGCACAAAAAAGGAAGAAGAACCCATGACGCCGGCGATCGTTTTTGATGACGCAGCCATTTGTGCGGCTATCCAGACCTCAGTGCAAATACCGCCTACTTCTGTGAACGATATATTATCAAAGGCGGGAGGAACCGACCGTGACCGTCAGGCCTTCAAAGTCCTACTACTCGATTTTGAGGACGTGTTTGCGTGGGACGAGTACTCCCTAGGCCGAACGAACCGTATCCGGCATTCCATCGAGACGGGCTCTGCTAAGCCCATTTGGCAACCTCCGCGTCGGATTCCCGTCCAGTACCAAAATGAAGTTCGCAATCTACTAGATAACATGCTAGCTACGGGAGTAATTAGACCGTCACACTCCCCGTGGGCCTCTCCAGTGACATTGGTACGCAAGAAAGACGGTAAACTGAGGTTTTGTATCGATCACCGACGCCTAAACGCGGTCACGACACGCGACTCGTTCCCATTACCGCGTATAGATTGTACCTTGGATGCATTGGCCGGATCCCAGTGATTTTCCACCTTAGACCTCAAGTCGGGCTATTAACAGGTAGAGGTGGAACCTACAGATCGTCAGAAGACGGCCTTTATCCTGCCACAAGGATTGTTCGAGTTCGAGACTATGCCGTTTGGATTGTGCAATGCAGCCGCTACGTTTCAGCGACTCATGCAGGTCGTACTAGCGCACTTGTATCCCCAACAATGTCTTGTGTCCCTTGATGATGTGATCGTCTTCGGTAGAACGATCGCACAACATAACCAGAATCTGTACGCAGTGTTTGAGGCATTACGTGAAGCCGGACTGCGTCTGAACCTACAAAAATGCCAGTTCCTCTGCCACCGGGTGTCATATTTAGGCCACGAAGTCTCCGCAGCGGGCATACGCATCGCCTTGGAGAAGATAGATGCTATATTCAATTCAATTCAATTCAATTATTTTTATTAAAGACCCGTCGGGGTCCTACACCTGGCCTACATCCTGGCCTACACCACAAACCCCACGGAGGTCCGAGGATTCATCGGATTGGCTTCCTACTACCGACGCTTCATCGCCAATTTTGCCGACATTGCAAGACCGTTGCATAGACTGACGGAGAAAGGACGGAGATTTTTTTGGTCAGAAGAATGTCAAACTGCGTTCGATGACCTTAAAGCCCGCCTTAAAACAGCCCCGATACTTAGACTTCCTGATGTCTCCGCGGATGCACCCCCTTTCATCCTGGATACTGATGCTAGCGCGTTCGCTATTGGCGCAGTACTCTCACAGGCGGATAACAGTGGCCAAGAAAAACCGTTGTGCTTTGCGAGTAAAACCTTGCCAAAACCACAACGCAATTATTGCACATATCGGCGTGAATTACTAGTCATAATTACATTCATTAAACAGTTTCGACCCTACCTGTTGGGCAGGCCATTTGTCGTACGATTCGACCACAAGGCTCTACAATGGCGGCAGAATAAAAAGGACGCGGAAGGCCAACTCGCCCGTTGGCAAGAAATACTACAGGAGTATAAGTTCACTTGTATCTACCGATCGGGTAAACAACACGCTAACTCGGATGCCCTATCTCGATGACCCCCTAATACGGAAATCAGGGAAGACAACACTCCGAGGGACGAGGTCAACGCGGTTTACGCCACCGAGCGGACACGACACCACTGGGCAGTGGCTCAGAGTACGGACCCGGATACCGCGGTAGTCTATGACCATTTGACGCGTGGTCACCACCGACCCACCGATACTGAACTACGTGGCTCGTCCGAAGCAGCCTATATTCTCCGTAACCAGTGGTCACAACTCGTTATTAAAAACGATATCTTACTAATTAGAGACAACGTAACGAGACACAGCCGAGTGGTAGTCCCAGGAAGCTTGGTACAAGCAGTGCTCACAGATCTGCATGCCGAGTTAGGACACGTAGGACAGAACAAGACAGAAGCCGCAGCTCGCCAGCGGTTTTGGTGGCCTCATCTCGTCGATCAGGTGGCCATCTTTTGCAACACTTGCAAGACATGCGCTACATTCAAGGCTCCTCAACAACGGCACCGAGCACCACTCCAGCCGATGTTCACAGGTTCCCCATTTCAACGCCTAGGCCTAGACATTATCGGCCCATTACCATTCACTACTTCCGGTTATCGATTTATATTAGTAATGGTTGATTATTTTACCAGTTGGGCGGAGGCAGTACCCCTTCTACGGCAAGACGCTGCGTCGGTAACTACCGCGATATTTAACAACTGGGCCTGCCGATTCGGAGCGCCCCTGTCCGTCCACTCAGATTGCGGAGCGAATTTCGATAGTAAACTATTACAAGATGTGTGCGACTTACTCGACATTTATAAGACACGAACTATTCCTGCTCACCCGGAAGGCAATGGCCAAGTTGAAAGAACTAACCGCACACTGACACAATTACTGAAGGCCTTTGCTGAGGAGAACCGCCCCCACGATTGGGACAAACAGTTACCATGCGTGATGATGGCATATCGCACCGCGGAGCATACCTCGACGGGATACTCCCCTTTCTTTATGCTTACCGGACGCCATTTCCGCCTACCGATAGACTCCCGCGTGCCGGTTGCCGCACCCAACGAATGCAATCCAGACAACTATATGTGGCAACTACAAGAATTACTACGCACAACCCGCAACCTTGCAAGAGATCACCTCGGAGCAGCCGCTGAAAGACAAAAAACTACTTCGATCGCCGAATACATGGTACTCCCTACCAATTAGGCGACCTAGTGTGGCGCTTCCGCCCAGTACCCCCCCATGGCACTTCAGCAAAGTTCTTCCATCCTTGGGAAGGACCATATGTAGTCGTAGGCGTTCTACATCCCACCACTTACGTACTTCGAGACGCGTCATACCCTGATGGCCCAACGTTCACTGCGCATTTCGATAAGCTTAAGCTATAACGGGGACGCCAACCTACGGCTACAGAGGACACCTTGCCCATCGTTCCTCCAAGTTTAGTACCCTTTCCGACTAGCGAAGAAATAATAGAGACCACTCTAACGGCGAGCCCTGCGGACAGGGCTCCAACTGAGGAGGGGAGCGTGTAGTGTCAGACTGGGGTGAAGTTGACGGGAAGTCAAAAAAAGAAGACAAAAACGGCGATCTGTGGTGCTGTGCTTCGGACGAGCCTTTTTATTCTTCACTTTACAGACAATAAGGAGTGTCGAAACGGAGTTGACGAGACGACTCCAGTGAATGTAGTACCTACCCAAGAACCACAGCAGTGAAGTGCTCAATGATTCCTTTTGACCGCCGTTATCCCCCATCTTCGTTGAGACTATACGCGTTCTGTCCCTTTATACCCTATTTCACTATATAAATCTTTTGTGTACAGACAGTTCTCCTTCTACTGAGTTTCGCACTAGCTTGAGTTTCTGATTGAAGAATGAGTGACGCTGAAGATCCATGCCATTCAGAGTTGACGTACGGTACTGAGCTCAAGCCAATCCTTGAAGGAGCAGCAGCCGCAAAGATCATTGCAGTAAATAAGGCAGGACAAGTGAGTGGCCCGTCTACTACACTGGAATTGTTCCTGATTGTACATTTTGTGAAAATATATTTGAGTGATACTTCTAATCACTGAGAGACCAGGAAGATGTCGTTAATAAAGTTGGTTGATTGAGAAGGTTGGTCAAATATGAAGTTATTATATTGTTGCTCACTTTGAAAGTTTCCCGCAGCTCACTCTAAATTTAGCTAGTTATCTACTATAGTTAGCTAGCTAGTCGGTTAGTTATTATAGTTAGCTAGTTAGTACGTCGGTTAGTTAGTATTTTTATTTAGTGGATTAGCATAGTTAGTTATTTAGTTAACTATTTAGTCGGCTGGTTGGTCAATTAGTCGGTTAGCTAGTATAATTGGTCGGTTAGTTAGTTCATTAGTTAGTTAGTATAAATAGCTAGTGGGTTTGCATAGTTAGTTGGTTGGTTAGTCCGTTAGTTAGTCAGTTATTTGGTTAGTTACTATAGTAAGTTGGTTATTTAGATAGATAGCATAGCTAGTTAGTATTGTTAGTACAGTTATTATATACTCACTTATTTGGAAAGTTTCAGGCAGTTTGCCCAAACTTTAGATTTTTCAAGGTTTTTCGCTTCCAGTGGTCCGTCTGTAAACGCCATCCGGTTAGATATGCCCATGAGGATGTACCACTCATTTATCCTTCATAACTGATGAATTTACGACAAACGGTCGATATTTAAAAAGAAGACTAGATAAATTTATGCTTGACGGTCAAAAATTTGCATGACATCAATGACTGGCATAACTCTTATGCCAGTATCTGCATATTTTTTTCATAGGTCCATCTGTAAATAGGGTTTCCTGAGGCTCTGCCTCTATCTCCCATATATACTGAATTATACTGAACTTACGATAATTCGAAACTCCGTTATTGAATGGCAATTTTATATCGCAGTAACGCTCTAATTACCATATTCCTCCGCATCCCTATCATGTTACACTATGTCGTTTGTTTGTTTTGACCAATCAACGTCTTATTTGTCCGTTTACGTTTTGATACTTTAGGCTGCGCGCCCTTTAAGATTTCATCCGCAAGTGCGTTAATTTATAAAGAACAGATATTTTTAGTTAGGTTTCCTTTGTTAACGTTCCCCTGAGCGACATTCCGCCTCTTTTGAAGCCACGGTGACCGAGCACCAAGCGGGCACGCAGGAGGTGGAACCTCCCGTACCGACACCTGGACAGGAAGAAGGATTAATCGGAGGAAGGCTCGTGCATATCTTCTGATTTACCTACTCCATTGTCGCTCCCCTTTACCCCTTTGACTCACAAACTGCGATTCATCCCGCTCCCAATCCTTGGTTTAATATACGTTCCGTTGTTGACAGTTAATTTCTGATATTGTCTGTTGAAACCCTGTGATCGGACATACAAGACCCCCGTGCATGTAAGAGTCGTAATGGATAGGTCTACCATGACCTCTTCAGACGAACAGCTCCAACCGCCTTCCAAAGCCCTCAATACAAACGAGACAAAACCATCAGGTAACTCGAGTATTACAGGTTAACAAACCCCTTAACTCCCTCATCACAATCTGCGGCTGATTAGCGGCAGTCATTTGCTGAATGTCTCCGTTGGCTATAAGGGGAGTGGTCGAACATTTTTACGATAACTTACATGGCCTCTATGACTCTCAGTATGTGTGAGTTTTGCGAAATTATGTTTGGGGGATACTTCCAGTCGCTGAGCCACCCGTAGTATACCATTAAGAAACCCGATCAAGTATGAAATATCAAGGGTAAATGCGATCTTAGGCAACCGGGTATTATACCAAAACGAGAAGTGCTCACGTGTTTTTTTGTGGTTTACAGAATGACACATTGAATAACGGCGCCGTTAAATAAGCTGGACCGCATTCATGAATTTATGCTGACGATAAGGCCGAAATAACAAGAATTTTCACTGCGAATCGTGTTCATGGACATTCACAGGCTAAATCTTCGTTCTCGAAAAAGCTGGTTTGGTTACTACTCCCGAACGCGTACGTTGTAATACTAAAATAAGTACTGAAGCTGCATGCACCTTTTAGGCATCTGGTGAGAAAACGGTATATACAATAGCTATGTAGAGCTGGTGTTCAGGGTGTTTCGTAAATTACAGGCAGTTCGCTCAAACTTTTACGTTTACTGTTGACTGCCCGGCAGCGTCAGTCAGTTAGATATGGCGGCAAGAATGGGTGTGTCATTTAACCTGCATAACTAGTGAACAGTAGGACAAATGGTTAATAGTGACCATAGTCGGAAACATTCCGCAAATTGCTGCCTTTAGTCGCTTGTAACCCGCGCAGAAGTCCAGAGTGAGCGTGTGACGACTGACCTCGTAGATGGTCCATCGGACTTTGTACCGTCTGTATCCCTGGAGGGTGCCTGGGATGAAACGTCCGGGTCCGGATCTTTCTTCTCTTTTTGGGAATAATTTATCTCGGGCCTCAATGCATCTATCACTAAATATAGCACTCCAATCACATTATAGACGACTCTTAGCTTAGAGACTCTGGGAATTGAAAGTCCCCTTATAGACTCTATGAAGTCATACCTGTCTGATCTTAAACAGAAAGTTTTAGTAGGATCTTCATTTTCAATGAGAGGTGGCGGGATACCGAGAGCTTCCAATTTTACCAAAAGACGTCTATGGGGCACCCTGTCGAAGGCTCTGCTAAGATCAAAGCAAAAACGGCCACAGGCTGCCGTTCATTACGAAGAGAGGTGATTAGATTAAGAAATGCCAAGTCGCAAGTTTCGCAGGATTGTTCAGATAAAAAGCCATGCCGATTAGAACTCAGAAGCCGATTAGCTAGAGGAAGGTCATGAATTTCATTGAAAATAATCCTTTCAAGGAGCTTTTCTAGAGACGGTGTTTTGCGCACGCCCTGATAGTTATTAACATCTGGTCGAAATCCAGACTTGAAAACAGGAATGAAATTAACGTTTTCCATGCCGCAGGGAGGAGTCCTTTTGAAATACAAGCAGAAAACAAATGACTCATCAATCTGGAAAGTTCGGATGTCTCTTTAGTAATCGAATTTCGAATCCCGTTCGTTCCTGAGCAGCGTGAGTTCTTCAAACGACTTATGTGTTTCTTTATGAGGTCTGAGAAGACATCGATTGTACTAAGTGTCCTATCCGGAAGTGAATGAAAGAAGGGGATCAGTTAGGACTCAGTATTGCGGCGTTTTACAAAGAAAGCACTAAACAACTCCGCCTTGTCAGTGGCATCGATGAGGAAGATTTTGTTATCATTTAGCAGGGGTGAAAGTTCGTGACCACGCTTAGAGAACGACCGATCATGGAAAATGTTAGCGACGTATTTGCCAAGGTTCGCATCAGTGGCGGCAAGTGATTCTCTTTGCCTCTCGCATGCTTGGCGCATCCTGAACGGATAAAGAACTAATGGGTAGGTCAAGCAGCTGCGCGTAGACTGTTTTAGTCTATTGCGAGGAAAGAAAGGAACAAACGAATCTGAAGAATTAGACTTGAGATATCTACGTGGCACAAACTCTAGGATGTTCTTGGAAACATTGGACATAGCATCGGGTAGCATGATTGCATCGCTACAGGAAAGAAAGCCACACCAGTCCAATCATCCAATATAGTTATGTATTAAGACGTTATTTACGCTATCGTAGTTTATGTAAGTCCGAACCGTGTTAGTCTTTTTTGAAAAGGTAAGCGGTGAGCAACAATGAATTAATACGTGATCACTATCAAAGAGGTCCTTTTTGAAAGCAACAAAGAGAGGGGCAATTTCAATGGTAAACATTACATCTAAAATTTGATCATCTCTTGTTGTAGAGCGCACCAGTTGGGACCATTTAGAAGAATTGATAATATCTTGGAAGGGCTAGAATCTAAGTGGACAGATAGTTGAAACTTAGTCCATTTCAGGAAGGCCAAAATCTCCAGTGATTATTTTAACATCGAAAGCAGCTTCCGAAAATAATTTAAAGATTTCACAGAGTTGAGAATCATCACTGGATAAAGAATTTGGGGATTATAGATTCAGCCAATAGTTGCCTTTCTTTGCGGGAAGAGAATAACAGATGCAAAACAGAAGTCATGTGAATGAGGAGACATCCAGGTAATAGGGAGAGTGCTTTAGATAGGAAGATAAAGAAAACAGCCGCCTTATGCATAGATCTGCGGTCTTGACGGTAAAATCAACGTCATCTATAAAAATTGCAGAGTCAGGAATTAGAGAAGGTGTGCATGATTCTGGTATACATATAATATCAAACGTCATTTCGAGAACAATGGCTCTGATTTGGGCCATCTCCTCTATAACCAGATCTGGCATTCAATACGAACAGCAAGGCTATTGTCGATGGTATTTAAAAAAATTGAAAGCGGATATGTAAGCTGGGAATTATTCTTAGAAGATAAGTATCAGTTAGTCTAGAGTTATTGACGTACGGGAAGTCAGCAAGAGAAGGCCGGGCATGAGACCTAAAGGATATGGGGATATAATTTTCGAGCATTGGAATGCTAGGGGAGTTAGAAAAGGGATAGGCTTTTTGGTATTTAAATTGTGGAGGAGGAGGAGGAGGAAGCCTAGAAGGAAGGTAGAGGCTGATGGGGGAAGTTAGGCAGCTATACGAACAAAAGTGTGGGAAACCAGGTCTAGGTTGGAAGTCAAAGGAGTTATGTTGACTTACCGTATCTGCTCACATTCCCTTCTTTTGTGAGTCGTATTGCTTCCTAAGACCCCTTACCAGAAATGTTAATTTTTCCAACTTTCAGTTCATGCATCGGGCCCTCACAGAATGCGCTCCATTGACGCCCTTGGCGATGGCTTCTGTATTCGCCATATTTTAGTAGTCTGGTCGCATCTCCCTTGCCCCCTCCTCAGATAGACTCGGCTGAATGTAATCGATCGTATCTGGGTTCCTATTGCCTCGAAACTGGTTTTCAGTTTGCCACTTTGACATGAATGTCCTCATCCGGCATATGGATCCTGTCTTGATGATGCCCGTTTCGAACCTTTTACTTAAGGCCGTATGCAGGCCCTCCTGCCTGACCCGCCTACTTACTCCTTCATGAAATCCGTTATACAATGCCATATACAGGCCGTTCCCGTCTGCTCTTTATATTATTATGGAGCGAGAGATTTTTCTCCTATAGTTATAATCCAGTCATACTCATTTTGTTTATGTTAGGAGTTTTTCCACTGCTCGCTCAACATTCTTCGTAGCATACTGCTTATTAAATAACCATGAATTAAGTATTGTATAAATTCTGTATACGTCGTCCAAAATTCTAAAATTAGTGTAAAAGTTATTCTTACTTGCTATGATAGGACCCATATGGGTCTTGAATAAAAATTATTATTATTAATATTACCTGAGAGCAGTTGGCCTTTAGTGGTGGGAAGCCTGAACTACGTTGGGGGATTAATGACTTAGGGCAATTCACGAATGAATTATCTACTGGATATGTATATAAATAAATAAATAAATTTTAATTTAATGCCAGTTTACAGGCATTGTCAAGGGAAGCGATTAAACACAAATCCGACCAGCAGTGAAAAAAAAAACTCCTGAGCTTAAGGCATAAAAATATAGTTGATGGTGGTTTTTGTGGTTTGGAGGGCTCAGGAGAAAAAGACTGTCGGCGGTGGTAGAATATCGACCGTCAAGAAGGGGGGAGGTTGCACGGTATCGGAGATTATCGGACGTCAAATTCCTTTCATGAAGTTGGGGATAGTCAAAGTAGAGGCGTTGACGAACAGCTGGTGAGACCGGCCAT
>CACRXP010000057.1:787501-808223 GCA_902702965.1 Spirometra erinaceieuropaei | reverse complement strand
CCTGGTCAGCTGCCTTGAAATTCCGAATAGTGTAAAGCAGACTTCCCTGGCACCCTTAGCAGCGTCGGGATCGTTAGCCACCTGAATTCCCAAATCACATCGTTGGGGTGTTGAGGTCGGATATGCTCAGTGTCACAGATGCGCGACGTCCACCAGCCTAACCTAATCGTTCGCTGTTTTGCGACCGTGCTAGGCTTCCGGGTCTGAATTCCCAGGCTAACACCTCGCCTTATAACTACAACTCGTTTAAAGCTACTCATGCGTGCCTTGATTTATTTACCACTGAAACTACGCCAGTTATAACTTTACTGCGACAATTAGTACGTTTTGATGGAGGCCAGTGGATGCGCTTGAGCTCCCGCTGGGCATACAGGTTGTGTCCATTGCTGCCTAGTGACTTGTTTCATTCTTCCCTTTCTGGCCCACTTTTATTGCTAGTTAAAATCCTGGTCAAATGTTTATAGTGGACCAGGGGGTGTGGTGGCACGCCCAGGTGCGGGTCCGACCGTGCCAGCCACCTGTGCCTTCTGCCGCCTTCGTTCTTGACTATGTTTGGACACTGAGCTTATGCGGGGGAGGAGGAAATGGGAGTGCGGTGGATGCCATGCAAGTCTACTACCTCCATGAATTAATTCGCACACAAGTCACCGTGCCTGTGGAGCACACGGTGGACATCATTGGCGACGACGACCAAACTGTCACCACGTTTTGCATATTCGTCCTACGCTTATTTTACCTGCTCCCATCATTAAGAGATTTTGAATTCAAGTCTGTAATTACGGGCTTGCTTCCAATGCGTGAATCGTACAGTTCACTTTTGGCTGGCCATGTACGTGTTAAGCACCCTCGGTTGAAAAAAGGAGCCTTGAACTCTGGGACTTCGGTGCTAGAGGTTGACTGACCCAGCTTATTGCAATGGGAATGGGCACTAGATTGCTTTTCCATGTTTCCTCTGGCAACGAAAGTTCTTTATCACTTGGCACGATGCCTATCCTCATTGCTGAGTTGATAGCATTCAGATATTTACCTTCTGTACTTGGCTATGCTAAGGCCACAAAGATCCCAGTGGATATTTAAGAACTCGTTAATTGTAAGAACGCGTTTGATTCATTTTGTTGGTCATTGCTGCCGTGTGGTTTTGACTACGTCACTGTTTCAGTTAGTATCTTTGGCCCTTTGTTTAAGTTTAGGTCGGCAAGTATTCGGATGTTCAACCACGAGCACTCATTTTCTCTCCGGGCGTTAAGCTTTGTCGAACAACTGATAGCCTTCGAATCTAGTTCTCATATGCGGTCATTTACTTAACTGGGAAAGTTATGGCTATTCGAAAGACGACAGTTCGACCGCATTTACCGACGATTTCCACCGTGTGCCCCAGAGCACGGCGGATGCAAGGACGACTTGCCCATGGATTAGTTTATACTGAAAGCGGACTTGCGCAACATCTGCCGCACCATCTCGCCTGGTGTCAAGAATAAGCTAGGACGACCGGTTGCGGGATCGGTCCTAGTGGCTGACTAAGCTAAACAGCCCGTCTGTGCTTGCCGCACGCGACCTCTCCCCCCAGAAAAGGCGTCAGGTTTTTACGCAAAAGAGGTACTTGGCTTGGATCTTATGGATTTGAGAGCCCATTAGCGCATGTCAAGAAAGCGCTTTCGAGCCTGACTCACAGTCCACCAGTCGAACACTCCACAGAAACACAGGACCGATTGCGAGGTCCGAGTTGTACCGTCAGTTGGCAACCTCCAAAGTCACGACGTTTAGTGCGTCTCGATATTTGCAAACTCGTCACATTTATTGTAGCAAGAAATGCGGATGCAGTCCTCAGAGTCGGTCTCACCCTCCCCCCCCCCTCCCCCTGCACCAGTCAGTAGTCCGAACCGCTTAACCAACTGATGCTAGATTCAAGCGTAGTGGTTAACAGAGCCCGTCCGCGCGTGCTACACATGCCCTGGCTCCCCATACAGGCTAGGTCTTCACAAGGGAAGTGGGCTGCTCAGATCTCACATGTGTTGGAGTACCATAAATGCCACCTAGGGAAGGAGCCGTAGAACGCGCTTCATACTTATGTAGGGATGTCTGTCCCACGCCCGTGGTGGATGATGCCGGACGGGTTTCGGGTATGTTGTATGGATCGGTGGAGAGATGTGTGATGAGATTTGGTCCGTAGTGGTTTACCGAAGATTTGCATGGAGGCGCATATGGCCAAATAGGCCCATGGAATGACTGAATGTCCGTGGGCAGTTGCGGCGAGTGCGACGGGCGTGTCGATGCTCCTGGCACCGGTTGGCCAGTCTGTGCGGTAGATCCGCCAGGCCGATTAATGATGTGCATGCACAGTGACACATGAATGGCAGTAGCTAAATACTCTGAGGAGAGCACAGCCCGAATAACTCTTGTATTAAGCCAAAATGTCCTCCCCCGTCCTTATTTATGTCTAACGCATTTGCGATGTATACACACCCCAGCAGAGTCCGATCTACCGGTAAACGAGGTATCGGTAGTTCGACTGTCGTTGCCGACGATGTCCACCGTGTGCTCCACAGCGAGGTGAGAGCAGGCACGGTGACTTGTGGATGAATTAGTTTATAGTGGTAGCGGACTTGCACAGCATCTACCGCACCCCCTTCTCTCCCGCCTGAACTCGGTGTCAAGACATAGTCGAACGAGGTACTACAAAAGGCACCACAAAGTTCTGTTCTCCCACTTGGTGTGAGGCGAGAACATGCCAGACCTATATCAGATCTTTAAAGTGGCTGGTAGTGACTGTTACTAGCCGCCCGACGGACAGCAGGGGGGGTAGATAATGACTTCTATGCGTTTAGCATGTGGGTGCACTACCCTGCACTTGAGCTACCAACCTCACAGTGTGGAGATTCTCGAGCCCCACATCCTGAAAACTCTACGGACAAAGAGATCAGTCAGGGCATATTAGCACCATTTTGACTTATTTCCGTCAGTGCTTGGTGATGCCCCTGTAACTAAGGCGTGGTGGCTTAGTTCGATGATTAACTGACCTGAGTTCAAAACCTGGACGCGTACCCTATGCGATACCAACACTTAGCTAGGCCAGATATGGCAGAAATGAACGTTTCAGTCTCTTTGCATTTGTTGCTGACGCTCCTCTCTTGTTTGTTATTAGTCATGATGCAACCACCTGTGTGACTTGTAGGCACTCAGTTCTAGGCAAGACGAAAGAATTTCCTCCGTCGAATAATTTTTCGCTGCTAATGCTTATGAGACTGTTCTGTTGTCCTTGATGCGCGCCATCATTGCTCCGTGCAGATGACTCATCGTTTGTGTGAATCAAACTGGCATCCGCATTTTAGCATGACTCTCCAGGGTCACAAGAAACAGCTCGACCATCGGAGGCGACGACGTCTATCGTGTGTCGCACGAAGTGGGGTTAAGCGCCAGTGAACTGGACCCCAATTTGTTTATAGAGATAGAAAACTTGCACAACATCTGCCGGAATCTCCTAACTCTCGTGTGGAAATTTTATCGTACGGCGATTGTGGTATAACTTTCTAGAAATCGCCTGGACACCTTGCACCCACCCGCTCATACATCACTTTCGGGAAAGTAAGGGTCTTCGAATCTAATCCTCACACGCAGTCGCTTACCTAAATAGGAAAGTTGTGTCCATTATGCTGGAGGATAGGGTACGAGTAAAATCCTCTCACAATCTCCAGGAAAATAAGCCATCAGTCCTGTTCTAGATTTCCCACCGCAAATGCCTTACACCGAAGGATTTGTAACGAGCGTCTGTGAGGGACTTTGCACAATAGTTGGCAAGGTCCAGGTCGTCTTTCACCAACCGAATGACCTGATTATTTGAAGGCTAATTTCTCTTGGGGGAGGGACACGTTGCCGACGCAAGAACGCCTGTACTTCTGCAGTACACTTTTCTCTCTTCGGGGAACGTCAGCACCTGCTTCCCTATCGACTTCTCTGCAACATTGCTAGGAATCTATCGGGCTGGCGCGACATGGACTCCCCTTCTCGAGTTTAGGTTCACCCTCTTAGATCGACGCTGTCGTTAAACTACCTCATCCCTGAGACTACAGCAATTACCCGAAATTAGCGGGTGTTACGTTCCTAGGCCTCCTGCCAATTTTGGATGGTTAACTAACAAGGACCTGTAAGTGCCTATCTTCATATGCTAAACGATAAATATGCCCTTAAACCACTTCAAGTTCATTTAGAAATGGATTTTATGGTTTGAATTGCCATTTAAAACTGCAAAGTCAAAAGTAAACATTTACAGTACTGTATTATAAAGTACATACAGTATGATACCGCACATGTACATACGTCTACTATCTGCCATCCTAGGCCTACTTGCGCATTCTCCGATACATTGAACTCTCGTGCGCGCTTTTCCCATGAGACAATCAACGCTACGCGAATTTTAAGTGTGGAGGTTCCAAGGAGAAATAAGCGTGTTCGTGAAGCTGTAACTGTATTGGCCTGATGAGAAGTTACCGAAAGGAACGTTCGCTCGCCACTGTTTCTTCTGAACATAGTTACGGGGATTTTGCAACTTTAAAACAGACCCATAAAACTCGAATTTTTAGGATTTGACCGTTCTGCCCCTCTAAGAGAACTCTAGTAAATCTGACCCGATTGAACCCATCACGATGTACTGAAATTGTCGGCTTGGGGGTCTGCCAACTGACGGACTAAATCAGTTCTCTGAGGACGGAGACTCGCGCGCGCTGTTATTGGTTTTTACATGCCCGGTTTTAATGACAATCAGCGCCTGCCCGGAAGTGGGAGGTTATACAGGTCAACAACCACTTCATATTGGGTTGCATTCCTACCTGCTTTGCGAAACAGCCTGCTTGTTACTGATCCTCAGTATTGTAACCGGCACTTTGCTCAGGGCCTTCCAGTCATTTTGTCGTTTACAATTTATGTCGTTCTTAATCTCCGACAGTATATCCTGGGCACTGAAATGAATTCTTATTATTTTTGGTCGAATCTTATTTTGTAGCCGTACCTGCAGTAGCCAAACGCCAGCCTGACCCCTAACCCTAGTCTCTGACCTCAATCCCTAACTTCTAACCCTAAACCCCCTACCTTAACCCCTAACTCCTGACAGGCACGGCTACGAAATGAGATCTTACCCCATCTTTACAATTTTAAACTAATTCCCATCGGTCATCAAGTTGTCATCACACTGCGTTGTACTGTCCGCTGCTGCTATAACCTCTCTTGCACATATTCATAGGTGTCTTTTGATGTGCGGTGAAAACTAACGCGTGGACATCTTAGGTGAAGATGGTAACGCCGGGCGAGTGATTAACTGGCGCCGCATGCAAAAGGTTTCGGCGCAATGGAGAAAAATTGGTTGATAACGTGGTACATAAGGCGGTGTAGCGCAGTTGCTGAACATTTTCACGTAAATTATGATGGCGTCCGCTTCTGCTGCCGAGCCTAACTTCAGCGAAATTTCGTTTGGCTGATACTTCCTGTCGCTGAGAGACCAGGAAGATGTCGTTAAGAAGTTCAGCCAAGCAAGAAGGATCACCATAAGTGTATTTTTACTCAACTGGCCAGTACAGCAAGACAAGAGGTTTCCACAAATACCCTTTGGTATCTCCTCATGTCAAGAAGTTGGTGTATGTCAACTGGACGTATGTGTGTCTTATGACCCCGACAAAAAGGTTTGATGATTAATGGCTGCATTTGACATATATCGCTGACCGTGCTGAATGCGACTCGTTTTGTAGTGTCGTTCACGAACTGGAGGACATAATCATGGGAATATCCTTTAAAGTGGACCACAACCACGACTCTGAGCCGCCCGAAAATGTTGACACGGTAGACATTTGCAAACGGCATGGTTTGGGGGACTTTCTTCGCTAAGTCTGTCGCCCCCAAAAAGCTAGTTTGGTAACGACTTCCTAACACGTATGTCGTGATACAAGGGCGAACACTGGCTCTCCGGGCACACTTTAAGAAACTGATACGAAATGGAATGTTTAATGGCTACGCAGACTTGTTGTACAGGACAAGAGAGTAAGGAAAGGTAAGTTAAAATGCGGTTAACTATTTGGAAATTTCAGACAGTCAACTATAACTTCCGACTTTCTCACACTTGTAAGCTGTCTACTTCGCCCGTGTCCACGGAGGCAGATATTGGGGAGAAAATTCAAATCAGAGAACTAAGTACTTGTTTTACAGTTAGACGATGATGTTTCAGGTCAGTGAGGTTTGGGAGTAAGGCAAGATTCACCGCGGTGAGATTAGGAGGTAGGCTGCATGGGATATCAATTTAAATGCTGCAAAGCCACATCTATGACCGGATGTTGGTTTCTGCATATCCCAAATTCCGCCGCTTTGAAGGTGAAGTTGGCGAAGGTCTTCTCGAAATGATTACTCGGATCAGGCCTTCCGCCGGCCGATTGAAGGTTTATTAAAGGAGTTATCCTTGTTTTTAAAAACTGTTTCGTAGATTCTTTTAGGATAAATTACAAGATGAAAAACCTCTCTGATATGCGTAGGCGTATTCCGCACTCTGACCCGTCGGCGATGGGGATGACGGACTCTCTTCACCAAATGAAGGGCGGTGGTTTCCCTGATTTTCTATAGAACGAATGATATCTGTAGGCCGTATGTTTCACAACACCAGCCGTAAAGGCCGTGCTTGCCTTGTATACGGAGATGGTGCAAACAGCCGGCATCTATCAATCTAACCGCCATGGGCTTGCACTGTATGATATAGTTATAACTGAGAAGCATGGCCGTGCGCAGTCCGTGTTTTGTGCATTCATATTTGGAGAAACGGCTGAAAACATTCAACGGGTCGTTCGGAAGTTTAAGAACTTGAAAAGCTAAATGAAGCGAAGAGGCGAGTTCCAGGAAGCTACCAACTGCGATAGACATGTAGCAACCTAGCTACTTCATCCTATAAATACTGCAATACCTGGCGTATCCACTACCCCTACCTGACTCTGTCTCTGGTGCTGGATTCGAGTGAGAATCCGAAAAGTCAGGCTAAGAAAGCTTTTGTTCCAACATCGCGTCTCCTTCGCTTTTTAATGTATTCCAAGCCCTCAGGCGCAAGGTCATTAGGCTCTATCGCTCAGCGACAGCTGACTTAGTCAGGTATTTTGTCCGGAAGGCTGTGAGAACCGTAAGTCTTTCTGCGTATGAAGCTGCTGTGCAGGACATCGAAAATAATTTTCTGGAACTATTGTCGCATGTCCAGGAAAAGGGGTTGACTTTTGAGCACTTGTGGGCTCACAGTACTCGAGCATGGGTCATCACCTATGGCGACAACACGACAAATAAGACCGAGAGTCTTAATCGAGTAATCAAACCATGGTGCAGGCGCTACATGAGTCTAACGAACTGTGCAAACAGTCTGACAACCTTTCTACAGTCAAAAGAACTTGACAGTGAAAAGTTGAAGGCCGAGGTGTACTGCCGTCGCAGGTAGCATAATGATGGCCACAGACACGTTGTAGCCCTATGCCATAGACTAACAACGTATGAGTCAAATAATTCCCTCGAAAATCTTGATGCCAGCATAGGGATCGAAAGTATTAGTAGATGGATGGACGCGTGCAGTTGTCGGTTATTTTCCAATTGGGAGCTGCCGTGTGTCCACATAGTAAACTGTATAGCCGCGAAATAAGTTGGTCCTCAACTCGCTCTGATGAGCTGTAGGTGGTTGATCGCCAGGAAAGTATTAGAAGTCCCTATTTCTAGTGAAACTCCTGGCATACAACCAGTCACGAGTTTCCTATCGGATGCTATTCTAGGGAACAATCTGCCCCCATTCACTGAGGCATACAAGTATCGCGAAGCAATGATGTGCACAGAGCCCATTATTGAGGAACTCAAAGATTGTGGCCGAAGGCGCTTCAGTGAATCGCTTTGTAAATTAGACGCCCTCGCCGACGAAATCACAAACGGTGCTCCCTCTGATTCTCCTAACCAGTCGTCGCCCTACTCCACAGAGGCGGATGGAGACGAAGAGGACGCCGGCGAGGGTTTGGTAGTTACGCGCTGTGTTATGAGGCGGGAGGGCAATATATTGCATGCGCGCGTTAGCGCGGGACACGAACAGCTTACTTTGGTGCTATACAACAGCAGGTTGCTCCCTAACTTTCACATCCCCGGGGTCGACCTCGCGCCAGGCCATCGAAAATAACGCCATTCACAATCAGGAGTCGTTCATATAACCAGGCTAGTGGCTCGAATCCTGGTACACTTGTAGTCCCAAGTATTAATACGTGGTGCATGCCCAACAGTTCACCTGATCAAGATAACTGTCCGTAGTCAGTCAGTTGCCCGTAATAATTGCTGTGATAGTAGGCAGTGCGCTTGCGAGGCCGAAATTCCGCAGTATGACTGTGGCAAAATAGGCAAAGATCTCCGGTGTTATATTCTTTGCTTGTTATGCGCAATTCCTTGTTAGCATGGCCCTGATTTTCTACCTTGAAATGCGCGACACAGCACTGCAATACCCCGCGGCATCTGAGCAAACGTTCATTTGAATAAACGGCAACAGAATCATTGGTAAGGAGAGTGAAGTAAAGTTGAATGCGTTCCTCGTAGACACGGCCTTAAAGGAACAGCCGGCAAAACTGTGGCGCGGACGTCGTAAAAGTGGCATTACTGAACGCAATTTCTGCCTAAATAGTATATCTCCGACGGGCGATTTATAAAACGGTTTGTTTTTTTATTGGAGATAACCAAATTCGTCTTCATAGGTCGACAAGAAATGCGAAAATACAGCAATCGACAAAGAACAACGGAATCAGTCGAAATAATACCGCCAATACGAAAAAAACATAAACAGAAGTGGAGATATATACACAAATACAAGGTTGCCTTAGGGTGAAGTGGCGAAGCAAACCGAAAGATGGGAATTGACACAAGAAGAAACCGCCGTTAAAGCACAGGGTCTATTTCAAAGGATGAGAAGAGAAACTGGACGGGTACACGCCTTGTACGTTTATAAATAACGATCGAATACATGCTTAGATTGTCGTAATGACGTGCCTAACGGAAGGTATTGATGGCCGTAACTTAGATGCCAGCAATGACATCTGTCGGTGAGTAGATTTGCTGAGCTAATGAAGGGACGCCCAACAGTAGGTTTTGATAGCGTTTGGTTAACTTTTTTATTGAGGAGTGTGCTTCTCCTGCGCTTTCGGCCTATTTTCCCCGACTTCTCTGTTTTTTTTTCATGTACTGGTGCTCTTTTGCACATTGATTCCCTTACTTTTTGTTTTTTTGCTATTGGAAATCCTCGTTCCGCCAGAAACCCTTGGCATATCATACAATTAGCCAGTCCTGATGGCGGCAGCTTAAACTCAGACGCATCAGTTGATTGGAAAATCCTGTCTTGAGGTCCTTGTATCTCAAAATGCGCGGGATCGGGTGAAACAAGCATACGGTTTATAAAATGAGGCAGGACAGGTAGTGAAAAATATAAGTTTGTTATCGAGTGGTTAGGTTGACGTGCACGCCCTTGGCCGCCTCAGCTTCTCTGATCGCCGATACCCATCAGAATTCCACTCTGCCCCCCGCGAGTTCGAACCCTCAACCCGCAGATCTATACGTCAGCTCCTCATTTCGATCCCAAATTTTCCACTGACGATCGCGGCGTGAATCCTCTGGTTTCGCCATTTGCTAGTTATTTAGTTGGTCAGCAAAAAGATCTCAGGTTTGCATTCTCCCTCCTACGCCTTGATGACCAACATAGCATTTAGTGTCCTATCCTCGGCTGGACTCCAAGCGGACTGTGTCCGATGGCGTCTTGGTCCCTCTGTCTTGCCATTTCGGGACGGACAATCTCGGTCGGTTTAGAAAGCTCGTCCTTGATGATTTACGTTTACCATATATAGGCCAGCCCTGTTCGATCCGCACATTTTCCCTCTCATGAGCGGCAATCTTTTTTCTCCTTAAAGGTTAACAGATTCGCACTCATCTAGTTTTTCTCATAAGGAGTCTTTTCACTGCTCGCTGACCGTTTTTGTATGTATCTGTTTATTCTACAATCAAAAACTGCATAATGTACAGAATCTGCCTACTTGCTCTGAAATTTACGTGTAAATTTATATTTCCTTTCCATGACGAGACTCTCGAGGACCTTTCAATAAAATCATTTATTCATTTAAGTTTCTTCCCTGCCAGCACCAGCCGCGCCTAGCCCCGCCTGGCCCCCTCAATAATGGCGGGGCTAGAGGGGGCTATGAAGGGGCTAGGCGGGGCTGTGGAGGGGGCTGTGGCGGGGCATGCAACGCGATAGCCCCGCCTAGCCCCGCCAGCGAAAAAAAATGCGCAGGCGAGGCCACATCCCCGCCCACTTTTGGCACCACTTTAAAATATCGTCCCGATTGTCAAATATACGAATTAATAACACACACAGATTGTAAACCGGTGGACAAAAAAGAGTTTACGCAATGAGGGACTTAAACAAAACCTCAATATATTGTGCTCATCCGCAGCTACATTCAGTGGGCTTAAACGGATGCTTTCTCCATGATTTATAAGCCAATTTTGATAAATTAGCTCCTTTTAATTCCAAAGAAGGTACAATAAGTGGTGCTTTTGAAACATAGCTTTCGATGCAAATACGCTTAAAAATGCTTCAATGCAGAGGGGGCTCTGGTCCCACCTAGCCCCTTCCAGCCCCGCCTCTGAAGGAGCCATGTGCTGGTAGGCGGGGCCCTGGCCCCACCCAGCCTCTTCCAGGTCCGCCTATGAAGGGGCAATGTGCTGGCAAGGTTATCGAGTGCAAAAAGTGGAGAACTAATACAAGGTGGGTTGCGGTAGAAAGAAAAGAACAATGGAACGACTTATCGTGGAGGGGTTGGGAGTTACTCGTCCGCACGTGACCTTGGAGGTGCAGTCCATGTCAAAAAACGGAAGAATGTCATCTAACGTAAGTGTTAATTAAAACAACCAGGGTTAGGACTCTGGTTAGATCTCCGCCTGTTACACAGCGCTCCGAAGGTGCATCACTATTCTCAATGCTAAGATCGACAGGGGTGAGTGTACGGTAACCTCTATGGACACCGGGGTGACCTGGTCAGCAGGGTGGATGGGTAAGTAGATGGGTTAGCAAACTAGTAGGCGACCGCGGTAGGGTTTAATATTGTCAAAACGTGCGGTGAAGGGGCGGGCGTTAGGGTGGATGACGCCACGGACAAGCAGGATGGTGGGTGAGGAGGTGCTTATGACGATAAAGGGTCCTTGCCAGGGGTAACGGAACTTAGCGGATGTTCCGCATGGGTGTGAAGAGCTGTAACACATGACGAGATCGCCTCTTTTACGTGTAGCGCCGGATTAATGACGGTCGAACCGCTCCTTTTGATGGAGCGATGAACTTCCTAGGTTCCTGTACTGCAAATGCTCTCGCATGGGCGTGTTGCGCAATCGTGTGAGATGGTTATATCGGGAATGGGTAAGAGGTAGAGGAGGTCGATCGGAAGGCGCATGTCAAGTCCGGTCTAGGGATAGTGGAGGTGAGACCGGCGGATGAATAGACGGAACCACGGTGAACTAAGAGGCAGAAGGGCAAGTGTACGTCCCAGTCGTGTTCGTAACAATCCTTGGAAGTAACGAGGAGGAGTTTGTGCAAGGTGCGATTCGTTCGCTCCACAAAGCCATTTCCTTCCTGGTGGTATGGTGTGGTCCGTGTTTCGCGGATCTGAAGGGTATCAGAAACATCCTTGAGCAACTGGGAGTCGAAGTTGCTGTCACATTCTAAATGAAACGGTAAGGGAGCGCCCCATCGTCTTATCCGTGTGCAAGTAATGGCCTACGCGACGGACGTGGCGTCTTGTTGGAGGAAGGGGACGATCTCGACCCATTTGGTGAAATATTCCACCATGACAAGGACGTACTCGAATCCGCGGACAGAGATAGGAGGCTGCCCAATGATGTCTAGCGCGACTCACTCACTAGGAAACTCTGCGGTCATTGGTCGCATTGGGCTGGGCACCGGGGATGGGAGTTTTGAAGGATGCGCGCGTAGGGCAGGATTGACAGAAGTGGGAGACGGAGGCGCGTAGCTGTAGCCACCAGAGGCCTATACGGACGGATAGCTCCGACCGGCGTTGGTCGCAATGGCCTAAATCCGAGTGTAGGTAGGTTAACACAGTGTCGATTAAACAGCCTGGCACCACTGGGCGCAAATGATGGGGCGAGGGATCGCGGAGGAAGAGGACGTCTAGCAGGACAAGCAGGTGAGTTCATTGGTGCAACAGTAAGCGCGCATTTTGACCCGTTCCTAGAATCTCTTGTTCGCTGGGTTTATATAGCCATTAAGTTAGATGTCAGTAAATGACAACGATATCAGGATCCGAGCTCTGTGCTGAGGACCAGGTGTATCGGGTGGATTTTGAAACAATAATAGCGTTAACGTCCATATTGAGTGGTTCATCTTCTATACTGATTGTGCAGAAGAGGCGTGAAAGTGCGTCCGCATTACTATGTTAATGCCGCGCACGGAACTGGCACTCGGAGCCGAAGTTCTTTAAAATCTCCTGCCAACGGGATAGCCGGTCTATAGGGTCCTTGATGGAGCGCAACCACTGTAGGGCGCGATAGTCCGTATGTAGGATGAAGCGCCGGCCGACGAGGAGATGTTTAAATTGACGTATGAACACGATGGTCGTCAGCAATCCGCGTCTGAAGGTGCAGCAGTTACGCTGTGTTTTAGTGTGTTTCTGGCGAAACAGATTAGGTGTTCTGCACCATCCTTACCGACACAATAAAGAACAGATCCGATGGCAAACTGGCTTCCACCAGTTTCTAGTATGAACGGGAGGGCGTCGTCGTTGACGTTGGGAAGAGCTGGGAATGGCGCTGAGCATAATGCCGCACGAAGGTTGTTGAAGACGGAGTCGCATTCGGAGGACTAAGTGCAAGACCAGTCATTTATATTGAGCTTTGGAATGGGGCCAGCGATCTGAGTAAAATTCCGAATTAAATGTCGATAGTATGATGCAAGGCTGAGAAATTTCCGTAGTTCAGTTTGGTTCGTTGGGGTCTTCCATGTACGCATGTGCCTGATTCGGTCGGGTATGTGTGATATACGTCCCGTGAAAGACGATGGCTAAGAAACTGCACCTCAGAACGTAGAAGAAGGTATTCAGTGGGGTTGTGAGTAAGTCCGGCCTCCTGGAGAGCCACTAAAACTTCCCGTAGATTCGAATTGTGTTCGTCTGTAGAAAGGCCAAACACAATGATGTCGTCTAGGTAGCCGAGGCACTTATAAGGGATGATATGGCGGATTCACGACACATTAGGCGCTCGAACGTAGTTGCTGCGTTAAACAGCCCGGAAGATAGGGTTTGAAATTCGAGCCAACCTTGGAGAACAGTGAATGCTGTCTACTGACGGTCGTTTGAGTAGATTTTCCCTTGCCAGCAAACCGACTTGACGTCGAGAGTGGAAAACCAAGCAGCCTGGCCTAACGTGCCTATTATGTCCTCCAACATCGACAGTGGAAATGAAACTCTCACTTTCATGACATTTAGACGACGGTAGTCAATGCACACGCGTAGGATGCCATCCTTTTTGGACCCTAATGCAATGGGCCAAGCCCATGGGGCGAAGGATGGTTGGATACTCTTGGCAAGTAACAATTCATCCAGTAGTTAATCGGCCTCATCGCGGCCCGCTGCTACCGTCGTAGCGGCTGAGCGAGGGAGCGACGCCGGATCACGGATGTTATTAGAGGGGGAGGACGGTAGCTTAAAATCAGACGGACCAGCGGATTAGAAAATCCTGTCTAGAAATGCGCTATATACCACCGATAACTGTTAGCGATAATTAACCTCGTTCATCAGTTCTGTCGCTGTTTGTTGTGCAAACCGTTAGTCCTACGGTCTGATTACAGGGTCTTTTAGTGGTTAGAAATCGCCGAGAATGCTGAGGGCCACCTTGCTGTTGGGCAAGAAATATTGCAGGAATGTAAATTCATTTGTTCCTACCGCCCGGGCAAACACCATGTTAGCGCAAGTGTTATTTCACGACGCTCGACAAACTCCGACTCCACGGAGTATAACATCTTTTTTAAAGGAGTCAGTGCTGTGTATACGAGCAAACCAACTCGACACCACTGAACAGTGGCTTAGAGCACAGACTCAGACACGGCAATAGTATATAACCACTTACTATAGGGCAACCTCGACCTACCGACATCGAGCCTCGCGGTTCTTCTAGAGCATTACCGTAGGCACTGACCACAACAACTGATTGACAGTGAGGTTTTTTGCCCCGAGATGGCCAGGAAGTCTTGTGCAATCCGTACTCACAGGTCTACAAGCCGAGTTAGGTCACGTAGGACAGAACAAGATGGAAGTGGCAGCTCGACAACGATGTTGGTGGCTTAACCTCTGTGGACAGGTGGCTATTTTCTGAAATACTTGCACCAGGATGCTTCGTTTAAATAATCCCAACAGCAGAGACGTGCACCTCTCCAACCATTGTTCACAAGCTTCCCATTTCAACGTCTAGGTCTCGAAATCCTCGGTCCCCTGCCGTTTACAATTTCCGGTCACAGATTTATACTAGTAGTGGCGGATTATTTCACTAGATCTACAGAGACAGTACTTCCATGATGTCAAAGAGTTTCCTCAGTGACTAACGCAATACCTAATGACTGGGTGTGTAGTTTCGGGGAACTCTGTCTGTTCACTCTGATTGAGGAGCCAAATTACGCAGTAAATTGCCACGATGTGTGTGCGGCCTCCTCGACACATATAAGACTTGCACGGCATCCGCCCACCTTGAAGGAAGTGGATGGATTAAAAAGCCGACCGGACGCTGGTTCGTGTACTGAAGACGCCTGCTGAGGAGAACAACACACATGATTGGGATAAAAGGCTGCTGTGTGCGTTGGTGACCTACCGCACCGTTGCACGCAACGTCATTTAGTAAGCTGCTTGTTATATTGACCCGACGCCACTTCCATATTCTGGTTGACTAATACGCGCCCTTGACCGTCTCCCGCCCCCTTAGAAGAGTCGTATTTGGTCGTCGGTGTGCACCACCTCATCACTTGCGTACTTCGGTCGCCTCAATTTCCAATGGGCCGACATTCACTGCGCACTTTGGTAGACTAAAGTCACATCGAGAACGCCCCTTACAGCCACAGCGCATAAGGTGCCCATCCTTCCTCCCTATTTAGTGGCCCATGCAGGTTAGAGAAGAAACTGTAGTTTGATGAAAAAGCGTTTTGTCCTGGTGTGCCAAAAATAGGCCTTTAAAAACTTTGGCAAACCTTCAAGAACAATTTATTGTCGTGCTGCATTCTTACGGCTTTTATGCTTTTTTAATTTTACTCGCGATAGAGCGGTTTATTTCTTACGTTGATGACCCTGCATCGTCCATAACGCCTTCTGTTTTACCTCCGTGTGTAACTATTTCCAGTCAAATTTATCCCCATCACATTTTCTATTGATCAGATTAATGGAGCCAAACCTTATTTGACACTCGTGCTGCCTCAGCTTTTCAACCAAAAAGAGTGCTACACTTCAATCTCAATGTCAAAGCACCAGTCATCTACCCCAATTATCTGACCTCTGACCGACATCGGCGGATCATCTCCAACGATCCTACCGGCCAGCCGATGGCCGGCACTCATCTCTTTGACCTTCCAGTAGTGTGGCTTGGC
Source organism: Spirometra erinaceieuropaei (assembly GCA_902702965.1). NCBI lineage: Eukaryota > Metazoa > Platyhelminthes > Cestoda > Diphyllobothriidea > Diphyllobothriidae > Spirometra > Spirometra erinaceieuropaei. Next base: position 792,574 of record CACRXP010000057.1, on the reverse strand, counting down.
AACATCGCGCTGTGGCTACACTTTGTTAAGTTCTGTTTCACCCTCTGCCAGAGTACAAGAGAGGATGCACAATTTCACTACGTCGTGGCAACACTCCCAATGGATGTCACCATGGACCTTCGCGACTTCATAGATTGCCGCCCACAGGAGACCCATATGCTGCCCTAAAGGAGGCTCTCAACCCCGCATCTCCCTTTCAACGCAAAAACGCCTGAATGGCTTGATTTCTGAGGAGGACCTTGATGACAGGAAGCCCACGCATCTTCTTGGGTGTCTGAAGCAGCTGGCAGACGAAAGAACTTTGGATGCAAGCATGTTCGAGCAACTTCTCCTCCAACGACTGCCCCTTCTGTGCAAGCTATCCTTGCTTCTAACACTCCTTCGAACGCCCAGATGTTTGCAGAGACTACTGACCGTATACTACAGTACTACCGACCTCCCATTACGCCCGCCATCCAACATAAACTATCCCTCATATTATGCTTAAACTTCACAAAATCCTATTTTTATGCTTCCTATTTCTCCAACCCCATAAAGTAGCATTCCTCTGCCTTGGGCCTGCTCAAATGTTTTCCCATACAATGCTGCATCTTTTGTTAGTGGCATTTGTAGCGTATCCTGCCCGGGCAGTCAGGACATCATGCCACAAACGCGTGAAAAGCGAACGATCAAGGTCATGACCCATGGTCACACCTTCTTTGTGCTGATTGGCCACCCATCAGCCTAGGACAGTTCCCCTTGTCATATACCCGGCCGTTTCCACAAGCCTCCTCAATTGTGCTGTCTGTTATACTCGGTACACCTCCTATTTCCTATTAACTTTGTGTTTTGCATACATAGCAGTTATTATCCCACAAATTTTAGGCCACAGCAAATTTGCCTTCCACCATTTGCTTCTTCTCAACAGCTTAATTTTCCACCACCACCAGCTCCGCATTTTATAAGTATCAATAAGCGGTACCTACATCTTAGGAATACCTATAGTATTATCCCTCTGATCGCACGATTAGTCGTGCAAAATCTATCACAACTAAGAAGTGGGGCTGTTGAGCTTGACCCAGATGTTTTGTGCATTACAGAATCATGGGTTCATGCTCTAATTTCAGACTTAGCACTCAATATAGATAGCCTCAGCTTATACCGTCAGGATTGTGTTGGAGAACGTGGCGGTGATTGCCTTCTTTGCAGCAGAGCCTCACTTTCACATTCACGCCTTATCACCGGAACACTTCTGCCTTCTCTGGAAATTTATGTTTCGCTCCGGTAATCCTTCCGCTCCTAAATTCCAGAAGCTTCTAGACACCATTCACTTGTCTCAATTAGTCCACTCTTCGACCAGAAACGATAGTGCATTAGATTTAACTTTTACTGATGGCATCTTCTCTCTTTCTATAGATTTCTATCATGACCTTTTTACAAGGAATCATGCATTAATTCATTGCCGCCTTCCAGTTGCCAACAGTGCAACGTAACATTTTTGACGTTGCTAATGTTAACAAGTAATCAGTAAATTATTTAACAAGCACTCTTGATTGGCACAATGTTTTTTTTCAAATAATGATCTGAATTTTTTTAACGATCTATTAGAATGCGGAGCACAAGTTCTTTTTGACCTAATTCCACGAAAGACGTTTAAATCGGGTACCACTTTCACCGCTGTCCAACACTTTCTGTGAGCTCATTATCAATTTTCCTAAGAATCGTTGAAATATTCGAAGTAGCTTAGAAAATGAGGCTAACGCGAGATAGGTGTAGAGAGTCTTTAGTTATTAATGGCGTGAATGCTTCTAGATCAGATGCTCAGATCTTTCGTCAAAGATCATCTGATAAATCCCACCAAGTCATTCCGTCTTTGCTTAATACCAACGTTACTTTCATTACAGCCGAGTCAGGCAAAGCAGAAATGCTAAATTCATTTTTTGTCGAACATTCCACAATTGAAACTGACCCAATCACTTTAATGCCTCCGTTGTCGGATGCCTCCCTCACCACTCCTGAACTTATTCAAAGACTGATAAACCAGCCCACTAAATCGCACTCAGTAATTACTGTCAATATTCCGCACTGCTCAGCAAACTCTTTGCAGTCTTTCTCGTAAATGGCTTCTTTCCGGACTATTGAAAAATATCCATTATTAGTTATTAGCCCTTCCCAGCATGGTTTTTTTTACCAGATCGTTCTTGTGAAACATGACATCTCTCGTTTCTCAATCTTCACCCTTCTCTTCGTAATGACCATCTATCTGTGGTCGTTATTTATTTTGATCTTAATAATGCCTTTGATTAAGTGCCACATATAAGGTACTTGGTTAAATTAGAAGCTCTGGGAGTTCGCAGTCCCCCAACAGATTTTATCAGATCATACCTGTCTAATCGTAAACAAAAGGTTTTAGTGGCATCTTCACGTCCCAGGGGAAACTCCTATTGAAACTGGTGTCCTACAAGGTACCGTTTTAGGTCTTCTCTTGTTCCTGGGTGTCCTACAAGGTACCGTTTTAGGTCTTCTCTTGTTCCTGCATTACATATATGATATCTCGTCGGCAGTTAAAAATTCTCAATCATTTACTTATGCTGATGATCTCAAATATGTTTATTCTTTCAATAAATCTAAGAGCCTCTATTGGCTGCAACAAATCCACGTTAACTTGCCTGCTCTCTCAGCTTGGAACTCAAAATTGCGAATGAAATTCTCTCCGTCTAAATTTCTCTGTATGTGTTTTGGACCTGAGAGGCTACCGCATCCAGTGGTCTTTCAGGGCACACCTATGACTGAATGTACCACCATCAAGAATTTGAATTTAAGCCACACAAATAATTTTGATCTCTTGCCACACGCTGACAGAATTACGGCAAAATTTGCCCAGATTTGTGGCTTTATATCTTACAATCTCTATCTTTCTGGAATTAAATTAAGACACTGTCGTATGTTTGCACTTCCCATTCTCGAGTATTGTTGCCCATTCTTTGGTTTGATGAACGAGGCTAGTTGTTCAAAAATAGAAAGTGTCGAAAGGCGTTTTACTAGAAAACTTTTAGGCACGGATCATCCAAATATCTCCTAATCAGATAGATGCCAGATAATTAACCTAAAATTGCTATGGGTTCGAAGACTAGAAGCAGGCTTCTGTGTCCTCTTTCGCATTAATAATATTTCAAATCTTCCTCGGATTTCAGCGCTTAACCGTAGTAGTCGCCCATACAATTTCGCAATTCTGCGTTGATTATACCCACCTCTTACTCCAACTCTAAACACTGTCTTTGTCCCGCTTACAGGTATACTCTTCGCTGGAATAACCTTTCAAGAAATATAAGATCTTCAGATAATCTACACACTTCCAAGCGAAGGCTGCGTCTTTATTTGAATACTAGCTGTATTAAATGTTTATATTCCTCATCCTTCCCGGACAATTTTCTCTATGACACCAAGAAAGGGCCAGCGGGAATTTAGGACGCCGCCATTAACTTTCCCTATTCGCTCACATTTCCTTCTTTTATGTGAAGTATCGCTTCCTAGGGTCACTCATCAGAAATGTTAACTTTTTTGATTTTTCAGTTCATGCATCATGCCCCTCACAGAATGCGCTCTATCGACGCTCTTGGCGGAGCATTCTGTATTCGCCATCTATTAGTAGTTTGGTCGCACCTCCGTTGACAACTCCTCGGCTGGGCTCGAAGCGGACGGTGGCCGATAGCGTCTGGGTTCCTCTCGCCTGGCCTCTGACGCGAATAGTCTCATCCGGCGTATCAATTCTGCCCTGATGATGTCCGTCCTGAATCTCGTTTACAATACCACATGCAAACCAGGAGCTTGTACGTTCCCACGTATGTTTTCCCAGTTTTATTGGCACCTTTTACAACATACTTTACCTTTTTTGTTTTCCTCAAAAAACTATGGCCTTCTGTTTCCCCCAACCCTCGTACTATTTGTTTGAATCTCCCGTTTTCATCCCGCGCAACTTGACGCTGCCCGTCTGACTATACGCCACATCTTTCTGACTGTACGCCTGGAGACATTTGGTTGTAAGCGTAACATTTAAATCTTGCTAATCATGCCAATTATAGAACCGTGTTTCCGTAAAATTCTTCACTTGTCTACATCGTTTCCGCGCACGGACTGCACGAAGTAAGCCGACTCAGGCGACTGAATCTAGACAGGCTAGAGAGCAGCTAGGTCCAACAGACTCTGTGTGAGTAACGCAAACAGGCAACAAATAGCAGTCGAAAGTACTCCACAGAGCTCTTATGGAGCCTCTTCTAGGAACTCGTCAGGAGCTTCCTGCCGTTGTGCCGTTTGTCAAAAGTTCCACCACTACCTCGCTGGCAAGCGGTTCATATTACGTGCCGACCATCAGGCACTGCGGTGGTTGGAGAACTTCAAGGATCCGACTGGTCAACTCTCGATCTGTCAGGCAGACCTTACAGAGTATTCATACACTGTCGTCCATCGTGCCGGTAAGAAATATCAGAATGGGGACGCAATGTCTCGCGGTGCACAGACGACACCGCCACTCGATACACGCAAATTCGCAAACTTTTACTTATGCCGATGACCTCAAGTGTGTTTACTCATACTCTAAGAACACCGCAAATGTTTGTGTTGAAAAAATTAATGCCGATTTACTGCGCTTAAGCAGATGGGGTTCGACATGGCAGATGGAGTTTTCATCATCCAAGTGTAGTTTCATGACTTTTGGTTCTACCAAACTTCCTGGTCCCATAATTTTTCAGAATAACCCACTCTCAGAATGCCTCACCATAAAGGACCTAGGTCTAAGTTATACAAATAAACTTGCTTTATCACCTCATGCAGATAGAATCTCTGCCAAAGCCGCGCAGATATGTGGATTCATATCGCATAATTTTTTCCTTCCGGTAACGAAGCTAATGTCTTTATCAAATGTTTGTTCTTCCAGTCCTCGAATATTGCTGTCCTTTCTTCGGTTTAATGAGCGCCTGCGACCGTAATAAAATCGAAAATGTTCAGAGGGTTTTCACTCGGAAACTGTTCTCTCAAGCTTCGTCCAGTATTTCTTATACTCAGAGATGTCAGCTGGCGAACATGAAGTTTTTGTGG
>CACRXP010000057.1:762231-776951 GCA_902702965.1 Spirometra erinaceieuropaei | reverse complement strand
GCTGCTGCAGAATGGACAGAGTAAGAACAACATTGTCTCCCTCATTAATGCAGCCCGACGGGTTTTCTCAGGCATTAGAAAATGCCTATTGGTCTGACGCGACATCTCCATCGCCGCCAAGATTCGCATGTACCGTGTATCCGGCCGGTCTTTCCTTGTCTATGGCTGTGAAGGATGGGCTGGGCGTATGGATGACAGGCGATGACTGGACAACCACTGGTTGAGAACCATCCCTCGAGTGATGTACACCGACTTCGTCTCAAATGAGACAGTCCTCGACCTCTGCGACAACATCGCAAGGATAACTCTGGCCATCCAAGAAAGATGACTGAGGGGGTTTGGGCACGTTCTGCGTTGTTTACCTCTGAAGCTCAGCATTACTGCCCTCGACCCGACACCGTTATCCCATTGGAGGCGTCGAAGAGGGGGTTAACTCAAGACCTGGCTCGACGCAGTTGGTCAAGACGTGGAAGTAGTTCTTGGACCTTCGTTGTTCGTTCTTCCTCGTGGCGAAGAGAATGGGTTGAACTGTCTGCATCTGCTGCCGTGGATTGTCACGCGTGGAGAGGTACAGTGCGGGATAGCATCGTGGCTGGATAGATCAGGCATGATCGTAGCCGTACAAAGTACAAGTAATTCTGCACTCTGTGTAATCCAGGTCACGACGAAAATATGGCAAGTCTATATCGGAGGAAACGTCTTATCGCATTAAGTGTGGGTAGGACTGTAGTACCCTCGTGTCGAACATTCGCCAATACTTTCCTATGGAACATGTTAAGTTAACGGCACCAGGTGCAGTTCGGCCGTCGTCATGGACGATATCCACCGCATGCATCATGGTGGACGCTGGGCCAGTGACTTGGGCATGTATTAGTTTATAGTTATATTGGACTTGTGGACCATCTACCGCAGTCTCTTCCCTCACGTATCTGAGCCAGGTGTCAATAAAGAGTCAAAAGATCGGAGGCGCGATGGGGCGCAGTGACTAACAGAACTGAAAAGTCCGTCTGCGCGTGCCACACACACACCCCGGGTTCGTGCACGATGGACCAGATTTCCACAAAAACAAAGAGGGGCTCGGATTCCAACTAAATGGGAGTGCCACGGTGGCGACACTAAGTGGGGGGAAAGGTTACTTGAGGAAAGGCTTGTCGTCAGCGCACACAAGCATCTTTTTGTTAGTTCAGACCAATTCACGCGCAAGTCACCATCCCGACTCATATTCTGCTATGGAACGCACGGTGGATATCGTCGAAATCAGCGGTCTAACTGTCATTCCCGTCTATTGAACGTCAGGTCCGTAAATGTTTGTGTCGATGATGGAATTAAGTGTTGGTGACAAACAGTCCTGACCAGCAAAGTTGAGTATTCTCGCACCATTACCGCGTCATGCCAAGTCCAAGACGGCCAGTAAGGCGATTGTTGGAATGGCCACCGGTCCAGTCCGTCCATTCCAGGCACCGGCAACAATCAGCAGAGCACACAGCACGGGCATCTGTCAGCCAACTCTTGCAACTGCGAGTAGGAAGCTACCTTATCACGATGGCCAGCAGCTGATTTTGGCTCGTACCAGGAGACGACAGACGTTCGCAAAGTCACCTTTCAGCCGCATACTGGCTGGCCATTGGCTGGTTATCGTGCGAATAAGGCACGGTTGGATAGTTGCAAGAACGACCACCACGCCGTATCTACCAGAAGAGTCACGTGGGCCGCTGAGGTAGAGAGTAGAGAGATGACTCCCAGTATATTTATTCTCCGAGCGACCAGTGGGCAAGTGGTGTCCACCAGTGTTGTGTCCAGTGAATCTGCCTTTCTCCAGGAAAATCCTCCTAACCCCTTCCCTCCCTCGGGGTTTCCCATTTGCCTCAAATCTGTCGGATTTTTGGTGCTCAATTATGTATGTGTACAGGCCGTTTTGCGGGCTCATCAGGGCATGCTCGCAAGACCTTATCTACTATTTCTTTAAAAACCGAAACCAACGAAAAAGATGCTTGTGTGCGTTGACGACAAGCCTTTCCTCAAGTAACCTTTTCCCCCACTTAGTTTCGCCACCGTGGCACTCCCATTCAGTTGGAATCCGAGCCCCTCTTTGTTTTTGTGGAAATCTGGTCCATCGTGCACGAACCCGGGGTGTGTGTGTGGCACGCGCAGACGGACTTTTCAGTTCTGTTAGTCACTGCGCCCCATCGCGCCTCCGATCTTTTGACTCTTTCTTGACACCTGGCTCAAATACGTGAGGGAAGAGACTGCGGTACATGGTCCACAAGTCCAATATAACTATAAACTAATACATGCCCAAGTCACTGGCCCAGGGTCCACCATGCTGCATGCGGTGGATATCGTCCATGACGACGGCCGAACTGCACCTGGTGCCGTTAACTTAACATGTTCCATAGGAAAGTATTGGCGAATGTTCGACACGAGGGTACTACAGTCCTACCCACACTTAATGAGATAAGACGTTTCCTCCGATATAGACTTGCCATATTTTCGTCGTGACCTGGATTCTTGTTATTCTTCTTCTTCTCATTATTGTTATCCTTCTTTTCCTTCGTCTTCTTATTCTTGTGTTTCTTCTTCATATTCTTCTTCTCGTATTCCTTATTTCTCCTATTCTTCATATTCTTCCTCTTCTTTTTTTTCGTATTCTTCTTTTTTTCTTATTTTTTGTTTTCCCATTCTTCTGATTGTTCTTATGCTGGTTCCTCTTACTCTGCCGTTTCTTCTTCCTATCCTTCCTTCTTACTCTTCTTCCTATTTTTCATATCCTTCTTCTTCTTCTCATTTCTGTTCTTCTTATTCTTCATCCTTTTCTTCTTATTCTTTTTCTTATTCATCGTCCTATTCTTATTCTCCTTCTGATCTTTCTTGATATTCTCGTTATTCTTTTTGTTCTTCTTACTCTTCTTGTTCTTCTTCTTCTCGTTGTCTTTATTCTCTTTCTTATTTTTTTCTGCTTATTATGCTTATTCTTCTTTTTCTTCTTCGTCTTCTTCTGCCTATTCTTCTTCTTATTCTTCTTAGTCATCTTCTTTGCTTCTTATTCTTCTTATGCTTTTTATGCTTCTGATTTCCTGCTTATTTCCTTCTTACTTTCTTCTTGTTCTTCTTGCTTTCTTCTTATTCTTCGTTTCCTTCTTGTTCTCCTTATTCTTCTTATTCTCCTGGTTATTCTTCTTCCTCTTCCCCATCTTATTCTTCATCTGATTCTTCTTCTTCTTCTTCTTCTTCTTCTTCTTCTTAATCTTTGTCTTATTCTTCTTCTGCTTTCTTCTTCTTCTTCTTCTTCTTCTTCTTCTTCTTCAGCCCCTCACATTTGAATTTCAGTTGAAGTAATTAAAAGATGCCGGCTAGGGTTTGAGGGTGGGGAGGGGAGCGAAAACCAAGATTACCGTCGACGTCGGAGGGAAGGATGGTGGACACCGCGTGGTGGTTGGCTTGATGGCTTTGGGTCATGGCAACTGTGGGGCTTGTATGAAATCCCTCTGTGCGCATAGGACCGGTTTGCATACAGTTGTTGCAGCCAATAGACGCCGTCAAAGTGGTTTTGAGTAGCTGGACAGAATCTTGTAAATCATTTAGAAGCCCTCCTGTCATCTACGAGATGATCTGTGTCTATCATGTGTGCGAGGACAGCTGTTAACGTTCTCTACTTGGCCCTTTCCTAACCATACTGAAAGATGTTCTTCTGGGTAAACGCCAGTCGCCGACCATAGACATTTAATACACTGAAAAACACTATTTGTGAATAGTCGGACTCTCACGACCATAAGCCGGCAGCTTTCTTGAGCACAATTTTTTTAGTGAAATAAGGACGTTTTCAGGGTGCCCAAATCTGTTTGCGAGGGAGGCCACGCTTGCTTCGATTTCTCTTCATAGGCCGGGCGGACTTTGTACCACGACAGATAATCATTCTGAACAAGGAAAAAGCATCTTTTCAGTCCCCCGAAGCTTCTGTACTTCGTGACCATCAGTCCTATGAATATGTTGTGGCAAATACATGCGGATATATGCGGGCTGCTGTTCACCACTATATCCAACATGCTCGAATTCTTGGAGGCTGCCAACTCTAAAACGCTTCCGTACGCCACGGTACCAGGCACAGCATCACTGTAACGTAGACGATGGCCACAGATAGAGCTTGTACTTGGTCTTCACGCAGTCCATCCTCTGACAGTGAATTGTGTTAGTAGTCGACATAACGTCTGCAAACTAGGCCATATCCATTGAGCGTCAGCATCAAATTTAAACAAGCCACAGTAGATCCTCTACGAGCATCGCTTTAGAAAAAAAACCGTGATAACGTGGAGTCAGTCTTCTCTCTGCATGAAGTTGCTCCCCCTTGAGAAGCAGAGGAAAGCAAGCCTTACTCACAGGATCATCTGCTCAAAAAGAGGAAAAGTGGAGTAGTTTGTAACTTTAACCCCTGCAGATTACGTAGATTCATCTTCTTTCATAGTTCATTTCGTCCGAAATTCGGAAACTGGAGGAGGCAGAACTGGATCTAAGCGACTTGGACAACGCGGATTCGCCCTATCTACGGTTGGACCATTTGAAACGACAGCATCTGCGTGTGTGGAATCAGCTCTGTCGGGTACGAAAAATTTCACCCCGATGTGGCCGAGTCGTGCGTCGTCGGTTTGCCTATAACGGTAGGTTTCAGATGTCTGTCCTTCCATCTTATTTCTGCGGAAAGTGGATAGGACAAGTACATTTTTTAATTGTGTAATTTAAATTCTAGAAGCTTACGCATGAAACCGTTCCCTTAGGAAATAAGGTAAGCTCACGTCGCGCCAGTACGCGAAAGTCAGCATATTTCAGAAGTAAATATATAAAACGAACAGTGTAAGTTGTTCGGTTTTTAAGCAGCAAAGGGGCTTATGGATCACTCCGTATAAGGACGTCCAACGGATCTTTTGCCAGAAGGAATCTTGCTGTTATGGGGAGATATGGTCGTATTTTTGACACAAGGGCGAAAATGACGTTTTCTACCTGAGTTTATACTTTTCGGCGTTTTGGTTTGATTTATTATCCGCTCAACGTAATTTGAGTTTTACCATTTGAGGCCAGAACAGAATGCGTCGCTTGAAGTAGGTCCTAATTCATTATATTTGTATTGTTAAAGTATTGGACCACCGCTCCTGGTGCCTCCATGAAGCGGTTGCAGCAGTTTATCAGAGGAAAGTTATAAGCGAAAAAATGGGCAAATTGAACTCCATCAACAGTACACCTGTAATCCCACTGGCTTTGACTATTTGGCCGAGCAAAGGTTCATCAGTTCAGACTGTCCCGAGTTTGGTAAATTCGACCGAACTAATTGGTAGGCTAAAAGCGATGTCCTGAAGTCTTCTAATCGGCTGTTCAGGTTTCTCAGTAATGACGAACTGAAAGAACTTAAGCAGAACTCCCGTCCCTTGGTGTCTTTCTCGACACGATCCCACATTTTTGTCTGTCTGACACCGTAAAAATGTCCATGCTGCACTCTGCAATCAGTTCATGTCAGTGAATATTGCCCGGAATTTTCTGACCTACATGTCTCTACTACTCTCTGGTGATTCTTTTGAAGACTGTGTGCTGTACCCCTCACGTAAGCTGCCTTGACCGCCTATAGTGGTTCACTCTTAAGCATTAATTTTCCTTAAACTACGCAAATATATCTAAACAAATTTTGTTTCAACTTCTTGTCTACTGTTTGCCATAGAAAAGGGCTGCTTCCGTCGTTTTCAATGGTTGTTTAGTTTATTATCTCGCGCTTCTCAGACAACTTGGTGGCGATGTCTTCAGCTATGTGCATCTCCACACACACACTCTGTCTGATATTCAGGTTCTCGATTTGCCTCCGTGAATAGGGCGGTGGAAAACATGGTGAATGCGAGCAAAAACTTTCCCGACTTTATGGATATTAGAAGAGTGGTTGAGGATGTCCTCGTAAAGAACCAAAATGTCAACGTGAGGTGAGGTTCTTCATTTCACCTCCTCTCCTTCCTGGCCCCTTTCTCTTCTTCTTTTTATTTCTGACGTTTGTTTTATATGCCCTGTTTTACGCGTTCATTTTTTTACAAGCTTCCAATTAGGGAGCTGCCGATGCTATTATTTTTGCTTCTGTCTGCTCGATGCTGTCGAAGGAGGATGATGGTGATGATCCTGTCGAAGAAGGAAGTGAAATTGATGATGATGTTGTTGATGATGATGATGATGTTGTTGTTGTTGATGATGGTGATGATGATGATGATGATGATGATGATGATGATGATGACGACGACGATGCTGATGATGGGGGAGAAGGGAAGGACGGAGATGATAATTTACAGGACACGGGTGGCTGTGAGGGCGATGATTAGTTTTTTCTGTTATTGTGGTCTTTGCCAGTGGGAGTAATGGTAGTTCCCACGTTAGACTCATCAATTCCTCACTGTAATAATGCCCTTGCTAATATCTTTCTTCCATCTCGTTTTTGCAGTCAGACTGCTCTAAACTGTCTGGCAAGAGAAGTCTTCACTGACGTGGGACGTCTGCTCAAAGAACGACGACAGAAGGACATAATGACTGATTTTGGGTATCACCTCACAGATGAGGCTCGGTAAGGTCTTCCTCTCTGCAATGGTGACAGCTGTATTGAATTTTGACCTTATTCTCATCTCAGAATCCCTTACATGATCGAAGAGGCCCGCTCTGCCTTGTGTGCCAATTCGCTCTGTTTGCCTTATCTGAACAGGGCTGCTGAGTAGACGTAGTACTGGTAAATCTACCGAACCGTTCCATCTGTCTTCTAAAAGGGCATTTCTGTTGTAATACCGCCTATCTGTGTTGCCTGCTCTGTTTAGAGATCATTCATCACCTTGCCCGCTTTTGCCTTTTTCAGATCAGAGGCCGATCCGGCGATCACAGACGCTGAACTCCGTTCACGGCTGCGGGCCAACAGGAAGCGAGGTGCTGCTAAGCTAGAAAAGGCAAGTTGGAGCTGTAGTATGTTGCATACTAATCCCGTCTTTCACTCAGCTTCTGCGATGCCATTCCGATTACGATTTCGTAGCAGTCATGTGTTCTCTCTAGCCTCTCTTTTCACCCGCATCCTCTGTTCGCATTGCTATTTCTCCGTCAATGGACGCTGCAGAATGCTGCATCTGCAAGCATGTATACGCAACATACTTGGCAGGATTCCAAAAGGGCATCTGAAGAAGACTGCCTATCGTAGGACGTTACTAGGTTACTCTGTGCAGAAATCAATAAAACACCAGCGTTCTTGAAATAACTTTCCTTCACCGAGGAATAGACATATACCGGTCTAGTTGACTTCCCAACTCTAACAGAATTCGTTCCCTGCTCGTATTGGCTATGAGCAGAGGACTGCAGTGTACAGCAATTTCAGTTGTAAAAGTATTCCAACCGGCCTAGGAGAAGACTTATAGGTAGGTGTGGAGGGAGGTGACACTGATACAACTGACGCCAGTTTGACTCAAATTTCGGATCCCACCCGGTGTATGCAAGCGCGTCGGGTTGTGACCTCTTATATATTTTCGCGACCTGATGGCGGCCGCCACTGCTGTTGCTAACAGGCGCTGTCCCGGTGGTTTAGGATAGCTCGATGGGACCTTATAGATCACACGAAACGCTTCATTGGGGTCTACATGATGTACGGAATCGACAACATGCGCGAGAACGGCGCTGCTTATGCTCCTAGTTTCGCCTTTTCCCAGCCATGCCGGGAGGTGCTCCCGTATTCTCTTGGATAAGCGCCGACTCATACGACCAATATAACCTGCTCCACAGGAGCAAGTGAAGGAATAGATGCACATTGAAGTGGTCTGGCCTGGCAACCTATCCTTACCTTCTCCGCGTAAAATAGGGTTAGTAGAGAAGGATACTTGAACCCTTGCCGCTGGGAAGGTTCGCGAGTTCACTCGCAGCGTCCCCTTGAAAAGGGACTTTAAGGAACAGAGTTTTCTTTTCGGCCGTCGGTGTGGCTGGTTTTACCGGTTGTTCGGCCATATTCTTTGCAATAAACCTGTCCGCGTATTTGTTTTCACAAAGGAGGTCCTATATTTTTCTTACATATTTGTATGTAGGAAGAGGACCTGGATGAGTCAGACATGGCAGATCTCTCAGTTCCCCCTCCTCTCGTCTCAATTGGTCTACCTTTGTTGTTTTTAACCTGACAACCCGAATGGATGGCCACCTGCCAACGATCCCATCGCCAGATAATGAATACTGGTTATTCTGGGAACGCGGACAGACCGATTTATGCATGTCAGCCTTCAACCATTCGTATTTGGCGGTGTAAATAACTACTAAACAGCATGACAAATCGGGAACTAAGTATCAAATGGGCTGGTGATAGGCTTGGACGCGCTGTTTGGTCTGGCATAGGACCACACGTACGCGCGTCACAGCGCAACTGATTCTTCCCGCTGACTGAACCCGACATTCACCGACGTTGGATTGGCACGCCGCCGGTTACCCCCATCTCGTCTCAGTGGTCAGTCGTGGCGGTTACCGACGTGTGGCAGTTCCGCTCAGTACAGTTTCGGAAAGTCACAAGTGAGATCTGGACAGTAGGTGGGACCAAGATGAAATGAGAAACATTCCAGCATTTTGTGTGTCTTTCAATCCATCAGAGCGGCCGAATCTCCCCGGCTCCCCATGCATTGCCGTTCGAGAATTTGTGACTGACTTGCTGCGCTGCCGCAGTTGTGCGATCATTTGTTTCTTGGATCGACAGTAGTGCGTACGCTGAAACCACTTTCAACTGCCGCTGTATGCCTAATTTAGGGGATGTGCGGGAAGACGTCGTATTTTTCAGTTTATTTAACCGGGCCACTGAGCCAGCGCTCCCTACAGCACTTCAAATTACAGTAAGAAGAGAAAATCAGCACGTCTGAGAGCATTCTGTCTTTGGATTTCCTGTTGCAGGTGGGTGTCTTGTATGACAGTTCAATGGAAGAATGAATATATTTGGACGCTCATTTGTCTGTTTTCAAATCACATCGGCTCCATTCAAGGGGTCTTATAGTTTGTTGATACAGATTTGCCTGCTATGTCATCTGTCAGTTGTCCTTCCAACCCAAACTGGCAAGATATGTTGTTCGAACCCAAGTGCAGTCTTCGACCGTCACGGACGTCCAAGTCTACTACTGTCCCACAGGGTGTTCCCAGTGGTGACCTGCGCGTGAATTAGTTTATGGTGAGGCAGACTAGCGCTGTGTCTACTTCGCAAATTCGCCCGTTCCGATAGCAAGAGAAATTCAAGACGAGCGGAGGTAGACGTGTTTGCAGTGGCTGACAAACAAGCATCCTGTCGCACACGACCTGGCCCTGAACTCCACCCACACCGGTTTAAGGTGTGGGTGGACCAAATCATCGATCATGATCTGTACTTGGTGATGTCTAGGCCACTTTACTCAGGATACCCACCGGAAATATGCAACGCACAACCAAGAAACGTTTACTAAGGGACACAGTCGATTTGCCATTGCCCTGAATATGCGCTGGATGCTCTACGTCTGATCTCTCTGGAGCACCTCCTGCGATAGCTGATTTTTATTCTTATGTCGGCAGAACAGTCTCTTGGGCTGAGAATAGACTCTGTGAGTCAGGAAGAAGGACAACTGACATGTGTGGCCACGATACTTTAGAGGCAGCTTGCCTGACGTGAGTTTGGGGTGTCAGCGGTCCGTCTATGTTACGTTCACTCGGATTCCTAGCAGACATCACCACGTACACTTTGAGACGGAAATCTTTGCAGTGACACAAATAACATTTAAAATTGTGATAAAAACACGTTTAGCTTAATGTGATGTACAGTGGACCAAGTTTGCGAGCCTCCGTGCTCAGGAAGGTTTCTGCTGTAATCATTTTGCGGCCACACGACTTCCTTTCAGGTCATTTAAATAAGCTCTTGTTTCCGGATCCATATACAGTCAGTGACCAATCTCCTGGAATGTTGACGGCAATTCTGAAATGCGCTTTAAATTGGTAAGAAATACTAAGTGGGGTTGTAATATTGATTATCCCGTGATATTTCGTACACGCTAGGATGTTGGCTTTTAAATGCACGCCTTTTCGGCTGTCTGCAGAAACCACATGCAGTGAAAATACCCACTTAAGTAGCATGACTTTTTCATATTGATTTTCGACGCCTTATAAACGTAACAATATTTTGTATAAAACATACGCAAAAACACACTTTTTGTACCCATTTGGTAGCAGGTCGCGTCTTCTTCAAATTTCGCACTCTTTGCCTGTGCGTTAGACTTTTGACCAAAACAATTAATTCCGTTTGAGGTAAGTTTCCGGGCGCATGCTCTACTATCCAGATCCGCCAAAAGTGAAGACGGTTTGTGTGCATGCTTTAACCGCTTCCCATTTCTCTATAGCCAGTCCACCCTTTCTTTGGGTGTTGGTATTTATCCACTCGCGCAAATTCATTGAACTGCACATCCATAGATTTCAACTGAGATTTTGATAATTGTCGGCCGCGTCTGATTCATCATTAACTGCCGTATTACTAAATTGTATCAAGTAGCATATTCAGCTCGACTTTGTCCTTTACTAACCTCACGCTTTTTTCTAACCCTCAGGTCTTGACCAAGTACTCACGCCTTCAAGAGGCCTATGAGGATGGTCTGGCTGTGACCGGCCTTATCTCAGACTCCGACGCCTCTTCTGAGACTGCATCTCTTGCACCAACACCTGCGCCACCCCCTTCCTGTCTCCACTCCCCCATTCCCGCATCTGGCTCCATCCCTGCACCGCGACTCGCTGCTGCTCCTCCTCTTGCTGAGGATATGGAAGATGGAGAGGCTTGTAGTCCGTTGGTACTGCACTCGCCTCCCCTGGAGGAACAACTGAGCTTGGGGGAGTCGGCAGCCACCTTGGACACTGTTATAGTAGTCGAATCTGATGAAGAGGGTTTGGAGGGCCACGCAGACGAAATACCGGCCTCTAGTGACGCTGCTGGTAGTGATGCCGTAGCCACCGCTGCACAGGCAACTAATCAGGGGTCGCCCTTGCCTTTAGATAACCTGCAGTTGCCCTCGGCCTTCCTTTCTGAACCAGACGACGATGCCTACCTTGGAGCTATTGCACCGATCGATCCAACCAGTCAGGCTGAAATTTGCGAGTCGATAGGATCTAACACTGCCTCTGTTACCTCTTTAAATCCAGATATTCGGAAGTCCGAAGAATGCATATCCTTGGACTGCGACGGCGGAGACGAAGAGGAAATCGTAGACAGTTTGCGACGACCTCCCGGTGCCACAGTGCCGTCGACGCTTGTCTCAGAAATTTCCCCGCTAAGTGACACCAAAAAAGGTGACAATGAGCCACGCCCTGAGATTTCTCTTCTTGACTCCGATGGCGAGAATGAGACGGAGAGGCAGGAAGCAAAACCACCGTCACCGCCCGTTAGTTTGCCTTTGTATGCTTCCGCGGTCGAACCTAACGGCGCTACGGTTTCCTCCACCATACCGCGAGGCACCGAGGTGATCAGTATTGATAGTGACGGCGAGGAAGAGGAGGATGACGACGACGAACCGCAAGTGGTACACTGTACTCTACCTCCGAAGCGGACAGCTCCCTCTAACTATGGCGAGCACCTACCTTGCCAGTCCAGTGACTGTCACCCTCGCCGCTCAACTCCCAACCTTCACCCGTCGGCCTTTTCACTTGGCAACCCGCAGCTAGTGACACAGATATCAGAGCAACGTGTCATCAGCGTATCAACTAATGTCTTTGGTTGTCCCGTGACTTCTGCACGTATTGTTCAGCAAAGACAGGACTTTGTGTTCCCACATCCGACGCATGACTCCTTTTACCCCCCACCCCTAATGATGCCCCGCGGGTTTTCGCGTTTTTCTAGTCATGCTTGGCACCCCTCGCCCTACCAGCGCTTCTTTCAGAGCAATTTCTGAACCTGAACTCGTGGCCGCGCTCTGTTGATTGTACAATCGACCGCCACCCCGAAATGTACCATTGTGGCGTCGGTATCACTCTCTCTCTCCTCTCTCTCTCCTGGTCTTTTATTTGTCACTACTTTTCGTTGGAACAGGGAGCGATTGCGTTTTCTTTGTCTTAGACCCATTATTGGCTTGTCTGTTACTCCTAATTTTGCTCGAAGCCGGATGCGCGAATGTTTGTGCGAGCGTCTCTCTGTTTCAGAGCATTTGTACCCTCTTTCCGCCGCCATCTGGCCTCGACTTCTCTCCTATGAGCTAGTAGAGGAACTTTAATTTCGTACCAAAAGCTTTTCTGGCGGTGGTATCGCCTCCTTGTATCTTTCCTGGTCAGCTGCCTTGAAATTCCGAATAGTGTAAAGCAGACTTCCCTGGCACCCTTAGCAGCGTCGGGATCGTTAGCCACCTGAATTCCCAAATCACATCGTTGGGGTGTTGAGGTCGGATATGCTCAGTGTCACAGATGCACGACGTCCACCAGCCTATCCTAATCGTTCGCTGTTTTGCGACCGTGCTGGGCTTCCGGGTCTGAATTCCCAGGCTAACACCTCGCCTTATAACTACAACTCGTTTAAAGCTACTCATGCGTGCCTTGATTTATTTACCACTGAATCTACGCCAGTTATAACTTTACTGCGACAATTAGTACGTTTTGATGGAGGCCAGTGGATGCGCTTGAGCTCCCGCTGGGCATACAGGTTGTGTCCATTGCTGCCTAGTGACTTGTTCCATTCTTCCCTTTCTGGCGCACTTTTATTGCTAGTTAAAATCCTGGTCAAATGTTTATAGTGGACCAGGGGGTGTGGTGGCACGCCCAGGTGCGAATCCGGCCGTGCCAGCCACCTGCGCCCTCCGCCGCCTTCGTTCTTGACTATGTTTGGACACTGAGCTTATGCGAGGGAGGAGGAGGTGGGAGTGCGGTGGATGCCATGCAAGTCTACTACAGTCCTCAGAGTCGGTCTCACCCCCCCCCCTGCACCTGTTAGTAGTCCGAACCGCTTAACCAACTGATGCTAGATTCAAGCGCAGTGGTTAACAGAGCCGTCCGCGCGTGCTACACATGCCCTGGCTCCCCATACAGGCTAGGTCTTCACAAGGGAAGTGGGCTGCTCAGATCTCACATATGTTGGAGTACCATAAATGCCACCTAGGGAAGGAGCCGTAGAACGCGCTTCATACTTATGTAGGGGTGTCTGTTCCACGCCCGTGGTGGATGATGCCGGACGGGTTTCGGGTATGTTGTATGGGTCGGTGGGGAGATGTGTGATGAGATTTGGTCTGTAGTGGTTTACCGAAGATTTGCATGGAGGCGCATATGGCCAAATAGGCCCATGGAATGACTGAATGTCCGTGGACAGTTGCGGCGAGTGCGACGAGCGTGTCGATGCTCCTGGCACCGGTTGGCCAGCCTGTGCGGTAGGTCCGCCAGGCCGATTAATGATATGCATGCACAGTGACACATGAATGGCAGTAGCTAAATACTCTGAGGAGAGCACAGCCCGAATAACTCTTGTATTAAGCCAAAATGTCCTCCCCCGTCCTTATTTATGTCTAACGCATTTGCGATGTATACACACCCCAAGAGAGTCCGATCTACCGGTAAACGAGGTATCGGTAGTTCGACGGGCGTTGCCGACGATGTCCACCGTGTGCTCCACAGCGAGGTGAGAGGAGGCACGGTGACTTGTGGATGAATTAGTTTATAGTGGTAGCGGACTTGCACTGCATCTACCGCACCCCCTTCTCTCCCGCCTGAACTCGGTGTCAAGACATAGTCGAACGAGGTACTACAAAAGGCACCACAAAGTTCTGTTCTCCCACTTGGTGTGAGGTGAGAACATGCCATACCTATATCAAATCTTTAAAGTGGCTGGTAGTGACTGTGACTAGCCGCCCGACGGACAGCAGGGGGGGTAGATAATGACTTCTATGCGTTTAGCATGTGGGTGCACTACCCTGCACTTGAGCTACCAACCTCACAGTGTGGAGATTCTCGAGCCCCACATCCTGAAAACCCTACGGACAAAGAGATCAGTCAGGGCATATTAGCACCAGTTTGACTTATTTCCGTCAACGATTGGTGATGCCCCTGCAACTAAGGCGTGGTGGCTTAGTTCGATGATTAGCTGACCTGAGTTTAAAACCTGGACGCGTACCCTATGCGATACCAACACTTAGGTAAGCCAGATATGGCAGAAATGAACGTTTCAGTCTCTTTGCATTTGTTGCTGACGCTCCTATCTTGTTTGTTAGTCATGATGCAACCACTTGTGTGACTTGTAGGCACTCAGTTCTAGGCAAGACGAAAGAATTTCCTCCGTCGAGTAATTTTTCGCTGCTAATGCTTATGAGACTGTTCTGTTGTCCTTGATGCGCGCCATCATTGCTTCGTGCAGATGACTCATCGTTTGTGAATCAAACTGGCATCCGCATTTCAGCATGACTCTCCAGGGTCACAAGAAACAGCTCGACCATCGGAGGCGACGACGACTATCGTGTGTCGCACGAAGTGGGGTTAAGCTCCAGTGAACTGGACCCCAAATTGTTTATAGAGATAGAAAACTAGCACAACATCTGCCGGAATCTCCTAACTCTCGTGTGGAAATTTTTTCGTACGGCGATTGTGGTATAACTTTCTAGAAATCGCCTGGACACCTTGCACCCACCCGCTCATACATCACTTTCGGGAAAGTAAGGGTCTTCGAATCTAATCCTCACACGCAGTCGCTTACCTAAATAGGAAAGTTGTGTCCATTATGCTGGAGGATA
>CACRXP010000057.1:729913-754481 GCA_902702965.1 Spirometra erinaceieuropaei | reverse complement strand
TTGTAAGAAGCCAAATTGCGACTAACAGCCTGGCGTATAAATATAGGAAAGTTCGGCGGGCGCGCCCCTTACGGGGCGCGCTTTCTAGAACCTTCTCCAAGATGGCCGCCGCACGTGGTCTGGCATTCTAGAGTTTCCTACAAGCTGTAAGGGGGCGGTTGCGCAGTTCCTACGTATTTTTCAGGAGGCTTACCATCGTTGTCTGTACTAAGAGCTGGAAAAGATGAATATATATCAGGAGTAAGAAGCATTCAATGGTAAGTCACAATCAAAACTGTCAAAATACTGTTGAATCATGCATCATATTGTTTTGTTAATGTGAAATTATAGGAGTGGTGGTCGACTGTTTACTATGACCTAATATAGTTCTATATATGTTTAATATGGCTTTAATATAGACATACGCACGACTAATATGCAGGGTTTTATCGAAGGGTATATTTTTATTATCTTTATAAGGGATATTTAGTGCCAGGTGACATAGCTGATGAAAACGAGAAAGGGAGGAAAATAGAGGAATATCATTATCTGTTCTATGTTAATCAATGATGCTATCTTTTATAAATTTGATTATTTTTAGTGCTATGTTCCGGTATTTTTCAATCGGCTGGCATCATCAGAGCCCTTTTGGACCAAATTCAATATCAAAGAATTGACTTGAAAAATGTCCTATCTTATTCAAAAATAAATGTGTATTGTTGTTTGAAAGGAATTTCTTAGTTTTTATTTTAAATTCGATTAGGGTTCGACTTTTCCGGATATAACCTGGAAGAGAATTCCAGATAGTCGCATATCTTATGGTGTAGAAATCTGATCGTTGGGACTTTGTGAATTTTGGAATCTTTATAATATCCTCGCTATTTCTGGTGTTTCTAGGGGCGTTTTGGTTGGTAAGTAAATTCATTTTGAGAATATCTTGATCGTGGGTGACCTTGAATAGGAAGTTTAGACCATTTTGAAGTCTTCTAAACCAGAGTGGTCGAAGACCGTATTTATGATATAGTTCTAAGTATGAACCCTGGATGCCATCACTTCTAGACAAAGATCTAGTAAAACGTCTCTGAATGCCTTCTAGTTTCTTTCGGCCGTCTGAGGGCATTATGCCGAAGAAAATTGAACAGTAATCTAGGAGAGGTAAAACGTACATTTTGAACAGTTGTATTCTTAGTGCATTTAAGGTGAAATTTTTACATATGAATCCACACAGGCGAGTGGCTTTCGGTGATATTTGTTGGACGTGGGGAGATAAATCAAGGGTATTTGTAAAGCTGAGACCTAAATCTTTTACAGATTGGGCCTGTGTTATTTCATCATCCTCGAATATTATGGGGGGGAAGTTTTTGTGGGCCAAATATCAGGAGATGGCATTTTTCGGGTGAAAAGGGCATCTGCCACTGACTACTCCATTCGCTGAGTTTTCTGAGATCAGTTTGAATTGTTCTATGAATATTGGCTACTGTATTCCCGTTATATGCATATGCAATTTTAAGGTCGTCCGCATATAAAAAGGTCTTAGCTGAGACAGATATGGACGATAAGTCGTGAATATATATAAGAAATAGAAGGGGCCCTAGGATAGTGCCTTGAAGTACTCCACTGGTAATAGGGGATGGTTCTGAAACGACGTTTCGAATTTGCACCACCTGGTATCGGTTTTGAAGATAAGATTTAAGAAAATCAAGAAGGGGTGGCCTAATTCCATGACTTTTTAGCTTTATCAGTAGTCTTTTATGGGGGACTTTGTCAAAGGCCTTTCTTAGATCGAAGTATATTGAAGCTACTGTGTTTCCATCATCTCTATTGCTGGAAACGAATTCCAAAAAGGGAAGGTGGCAGGACTGACATGACTTTTTGGGCAAAAATGCATGTTGAGAGGAGGGAATGAGGTTGGCGTTCAGGAGATGGTCTAGCAATTGGTTATATACTATTTTCTCGAGGATTTTAGCAATAGCCGGTGTTTGGTGAACACCACGATAGTTTTTGGTATGAGATCGGTTGCCGCTTTTAAATATGGGCGCAATGGTCGAGTATTTCCACATGTCCGGAAAAATTGCACTTGACTGGAGTAGGGTGAATAACTTAGATAGGAGTATTGGAGCATATGTCATATGCTTCAGAATACATGGTGGGATTTTGTCTGTCCCATAGGATTTGGTGTTTGATAGTTGTTTAATGGCTACTTTAACAGTTTCTTCACTAAAATGGATCTCACTAAGGATGCGTTCAGTCATCTCGGTCGGTTGGGGGATGGTTCCCTCTTCGACTGTGTAGTTAGCTGAAAAGTATCTGTTGAATAAGTTTACTATTTGTTTATCATTGGTTATAACTTGCCCTAATTCATTTATAATAGTTCGTGGTCCTGACTGTCGATGATTACTCAGTAGTTTCTGAAACATCTGAGCTGTTCGTTCGGGGGATTCTAGTGCCCGATGTTCTGCTGCTATGGTCTTTTGTGTTTCCATTTTCGTGACTAGGTCGTGAATTTCCCTAATTCGTCGAAGTGTGGAAAAATAACTCACAGAGGGGTCGCGTAGCTGTTTTTGTAGCTTTTTTAGTTTAGTTGAAAGGAAGTTCGGGATTGGTGATTTCTTATACGGGAGTCTTTCGTCTATCAAGGTATCTCGAATTACAAATATGACAGAGTACAATAGGTTAACTGCTTCCATAGGGGATGTTGTAAGAAGATATGAGGTCCAGTCCAATGATCTAATATAGTTGTTCATGGAGTCCTCGTCAAGTTATTTTGGGTTTAGGCGGGTGTTACCAAAATGGGGTGCTAGTTTTGCGTTTAAGGGGAGTGTTGATATTATTGCTTTGTGGTCACTTTCAAAGGTTGCGCAGTCGTAGTGCATATAGAGGGGCCAGATTTCGTTGGTGAAAATAACGTCTAGTATATTGTTTCTTTGGGTGGATTTGTCAACTATCTGTGTCCAGTTATTAAAGATAACTGAAGACAAGAATTCTTCGTGCTTGGTAGGTGCTGATAATTCGACCCAGTCTATTTCTGGGCGGTTTAGGTCGCCTGTAATTATCTTATATTCAGTTTTTATATTAGCTATATTGCTTATTAAGAGGTTGAGGCTTGTGTCATCACTACTACATTCTGGAGGGGAGTAGAGGCATCCGACTAATATGTTTTCCTGGGCATGAGATTTTATTGTGGAAAAACACGCTTCTCCAGAAAAGGTTTCGGTTGGGACATCAATACCACTTTGCCCAATGGTAGTTTTGATGTAGATAAGACAACCTCCGCCTCGTTTATTAACACGGTCCTGTCGATAGAAATTATAATTTGGGACATATAGTGAAGCATTCGATATAAGCTCATTTGCCCATGTTTCTGTAATGCAAATTACATCGGGGTTATATATTTCAACAAAAGTTCTAAGTTGGGATATTTTGTTTACAATCGATCTGGAATTTATAAGAGCTATCTTTAGGATGTTGGATATGGAAGAGGTGGGCTCTGGTGAAAAAAGGATTTCTGGGGGTACTTTGAGTGAATGATGGACTAAATGGAGGTAGGTGTGTGATTCTCGGAGGATATGGTGATGCGTATGGCGTAGTGTGAGTGCATGGGCTAGTGTGTATGGATTGAGGGTACATATGGGGAGGTGCGTTAACTAGGTGGTAATTGTACCTAAATAGAGTTTCAGTTGGGGAGGTGTAAAAGCCAAAGTAATTTGAAGGGTTGTAATTAGGTGGTAAGGAGTTTGCAATGCTAGAGTGATTTGGCTTATTCCTATGCCATGCAGGTGGATTTTGGGGAGTCGAGATGCCGTTATAGAAGCTTGTTTGTTTTTGGTTAGAGTGATATACGTCCCGTTAAAGACGATTGCCAAGAAACTGGACCTCCGAACGTAGAAGAAGGCATTCAGTGGGGCTGTGAGTAAGTCCGGCCTCCTGGAGAGCCACTAAAACTTCCCGTAGATTTGAATTGCGTTCGTCTGTAGAAAGGCCAAACACAATGATGTCGTCTAGGTAGCGGAGGCACTTATACGAGATGATATGACGGATTCACGACACATTAAGCGCTGGAAAGTAGTTGTTGCGTTAAACAGTCCGAAGGATAGAGTTTGAAATTCGAACAAACCTTGGGGAACAGTGAATGCTGTCTACTGACGGTCGTTTGAGTAGATTTTCACTTGCCAGCAACCCGACTTGACGTCAAGAGTGAAAAACCAAGCAGCCTGGCCTAACGCGCCTATTATATCCTCCAACCTCGACAGTGGAAATGAAACTCGCACTGTCATGGCATTTAGACGACAGTAGTCAATGCACATGCGCAGGAAGCCATCCTTTTTGAACACTAATGCAATGGGCCAAGCCCATGGGGCGAAGGATGGTTGGATACTCTTGGCAAGTAACAATTCATCCAGTAGTTAATCGGCCCCATCGCGGCCCTCTGCTACCGTCGTAGCGGCTGAGCGAGGGAGCGACGCCGGATCACGGATGTTATTGGAGGGGGAGGACGGTAGCTTAAAATCAGACGGACCAGCGGATTAGAAAATCCTGTCTAGAAATGCGCTATATACTACCGATAACTGTTAGCGATAATTAACCTCGTTCATCAGTTCTGTCGCTGTTTGTTGTGCAAACCGTTAGTCCTACGGTCTGATTACAGGGTCTTTTAGTGGTTAGAAATCGCCGAGAATGCTGAGGGCCACCTTGCTGTTGGGCAAGAAATATTGCAGGAATGTAAATTCATTTGTTCCTACCGCCCGGGCAAACACCATGTTAGCGCAAGTGTTATTTCACGACGCTCGACAAACTCCGACTCCACGGAGTATAACATCTTTTTTAAAGGAGTCAGTGCTGTGTATACGAGCAAACCAACTCGACACCACTGAACAGTGGCTTAGAGCACAGACTCAGACACGGCAATAGTATATAACCACTTACTATAGGGCAACCTCGACCTACCGACATCGAGCCTAGCGGTTCTTCTAGAGCATTACCGTAGGCACTGACCACAACAACTGATTGACAGTGAGGTTTTTTGCCCCGAGATGGCCAGGAAGTCTTGTGCAACCCGTACTCACAGGTTTACAAGCCGAGTTAGGTTACGTATGACAGAACAAGATTGAAGTGGCAGCTCGACAACGATGTTGGTGGCCAAACCTCTGTGGACAGGTGGCTATTTTCTGAAATACTTGCACCAGGGATGCTTCTTTTAAATAATCCCAACAACAGAGATGTGCACCTCTCAAACCATTGTTCACAAGCTTCCCATTTCAACGTCTAGGTCTCGAAATCCTCGGTCCCCTGCCGCTAACAATTTCGGGTCACAGATTTATACCAGTAGTGGCGGATTATTTCACTAGATCTGCAGAGACAGTACTCCCATGACGTCAAAGAGTCTCATCAGTGACTAACGCAATACCTAATGACTGGGTGTACAGTTCCGGGGAACTCTGTCTGTTCACTCTGATTGAGGAGCCAAATTACGCAGTAAATTGGCACGATGTGTGTGCGGCCTCCTCGACACATATAAGACTGGCACGGCATCCGCCCACCTTGAAGGAAGTGGATGGATTAAAAAGCCAACCGGACGCTGGTTCGTGTACTGAAGACGCCTGCTGAGGAGAACAACACACATGATTGGGATAAAAGGCTGTTGTGTGCGTTGGTGACCTACCGCACCGCTGCACGCAACGCCATTTAGTAAGCTGCTTGTTATATTGACCCGGCGCCACTTCCATAATCTGGCTGACTAATACGCGCACTTGATCGTCTCCCACCCTCTTGGAAGTGTCGTATGTGGTCGTCGGTGTGCACCACCTCATCACTTGCGTACTTCGGCCGCCTCAATTTCCAATGGGCCGACATTCACTGCGCACTTTGGTAGACTAAAGTCACATCGGGAACGCCCCTTACAGCCGCAGCGGATAAGGTGCCCATCCTTCCTCCCTATTTAGTGGCCCATGCAGGTTAGAGAAGAAACTGTAGTGAGATAAAAAAGCGTTTTGTCCTGGTGTGCCAAAAATAGGCCTTTAAAAACTTTGGCAAACCTTCAAGAACAATTTATTGTCGTGCTGCATTCTTACGGCTTTTATGCTTTTTTAATTTTACTCGCGATAGAGCGGTTTATTTCTTACGTTGATGACCCTGCATCGTCCATAACGCCTTCTGTTTTACCTCCGTGTGTAACTATTTCAGTCAAATTTATCCCAATCACATTTTCTATTGATCAGATTATTTGAGCCAAACCTTATTTGACACTCGTGCTGCCTCAGCGTTTCAACCAAAAAGAGTGCTACACTTCACTCTCAATGTCAAAGCACCAGTCATCTACCCCAATTATCTGACCTCTGACTGACATCGGCGAATCATCTCCAACGATCCTACCGGCCAGCCGATGGCCGGCACTCATCTCTTTGACCTTCCAGTAGTGTGGCTTGGCAACATCGCGCTGTGGCTGCACTTTGCAAAGTCCTGTTTCGCCCTCCGCCAGAGTACAAGAGAGGATGCGAAATTTCACTACGTATGGCAACACTCCCAATGGATGTCAGCATGGACCTTCGCGACTTCATAGATTGCGGCCCACAGGAGACCCATATGCTGCCCTAAAGGAGGCTCTCAACCCCGCATCTCCCTTTCAACGCAAAAACGCCTGAATGGCTTGATTTCTGAGGAGGACCTTGATGACAGGAAGCCCACGCATCTTCTTAGGTGTTTGAAGCAGCTGGTGGACGAGAGAACTTTGGATGCAATCATGTTCAAGCAACTTCTCCTCCAACGACTGCCCCCTTCTGTGCAAGCTATCCTTGCGCCTAACACTCCTTCGAGCGCCCAGATGTTTGCAGAGACTACTGACCGTATACTACAGTACTATCGACCTCCCATTACGCCCGCCATCCAACATAAACTATCCCTCATATTATGCTCAAACTTCATAACATCCTATTTTTATGCTTCCTATTTCTCCAACCCCATAAAGCAGCATTCCTCTGCCTGGGGCCTGCTCAAATGTTTTCCCATACAATGCTGCATCTTTTGTTAGTGGCATTTGTAGCGTATCCTGCCCGGACCGTCAGGACATCATGCCACAAACGCGTGAAAAGCGAACGATCAATGTCATGACCCATGGTCACACCTTCTTCGTGCTGATTGGCCACTCATCAGCCTAGGAGAGTCCCCCTTCCCATATACCCGGCCGTTTCCACAAGCCTTCTCACTTGTGCTGCCTATTGTACACGGTACACGTCCTATTTCCAATGAACCTTCTGTTTTGCATACATAACATTGGCGACGCAGGGGAGGTGCAAGCAAGGAGGCACGAGAGGAATGGTGCTCTTTAGGAGCAGGAGGCTGAGGGGAGGGACGGGTAATGGACGGCAGCTGCTCCGATGCCCAGTGAACTACTTCGGTTGGAAGGGGTGGAGGACCTTGTGCAGCAAGCTCACAGTTTGCTGACGGGGCGAAATTCTCTTCGGTGGTGACCATATTTTTGGTGGTGGCTGCAGCAGAGGGTAACGTCGACAAAGCATTGTTAGGTGACACCTGTCGAGGTTTAAAGCCAAATAATGAAATCAAAATTGTCTGAGCGCCGGCGTTCTCCGGTTTTATTGTTTGAGGTGTATTAGTGGGGTGGATGTTCGGTGGTTGCAGGTGCTCGGTCTAAATGCCTGGGACAACAGATGGCTGCGGCAGAACGCTGGGCTTTGTGTCTGTAACGAAGGCAATCAGTTTGTAAGCCTTCTGCTTTTGTGGGCGTGGTTGAGCGACCACAACTGGAGCTCTGGAAGACATGGTTGTAACCACTATGGGCCGTGGGCCAGAAGGGGTAGGGTGAATGACGGGCGGGCCTAAAGTTCTCGCAGCGTCCGGTTTTATATCCATGTCACCGAAAGTATTTTGAAACAGCTGCCTGGGAAGTGCTCAAATCGGCTAGGAAACACATGCAGGACGACGGCTGCTTATAGGGTGAAATTGTCGTCACAAAATCATCTGAACAGACTATAAACATCGTGTTAGGACGTTTAGAGGACGCAGGTTTTAAACTCAGGAAAGATAAGTGCACTTTCCTTGCCGACTCGGTAGAATACCTGGGCTTCCGGGTGGATAAAACTGGCCTTCATCCATTCGAACATAAGCTCAAAACCTTGAAGACGGCGCCGCTCCCCAACAATACTAGTAAATTGCATTTATTCCTGGGGTTGGTCACCCACTTTAGTCGCATTATGAATCAATCGGCTACAATTCTAAAGCCTCTTTATCGACTGCTTAAAAAGAATCGTTGCTGGAACTGGTCGGAGGTCGAACAAAATGCTTTTGAATAAGCAAAGGCGGCTCTTGACTCCTCATCTGCCCTAGTTCATTATGACCACGAAAAGCCTATTATACTGAAATGTGATGTACTGTACGGTGTAGGTGCGGATCTCATGTACTGAATGCCTTATGATGCTGAGATCACGATTGCCTTTGCATCAAGAACCATGTCACAGGCGGAAGCCAAATATTCGCAACTAGATAAAGAGACCTTAGCAATAATGTTTGGCCTACATCGCTTCCACCTGTATGTTTTTGCCGACCCTTTCAGACTCACACTGATCACAAACCCCTCTTAGGTTTGCTGCAAGCAAAACGAGGGATACAACAGATGTCCTCTCCGAGAATGCAACGATGGGCACTCACTCCGTCGGCTGACATGTATGCAATGAAATACGTTACAGGTAGTGCAAACGTAGTGGCTGTCACCTTGAGTAGGCTTCCTATTGTGGACAATGGCATTAGCGGGGCGCCTGTTTTTGAGATCATGAATCTTTTGCAGAACCTAGTCAACGCACCTGTAATCTGTGAACAAATTCGACAGCGGACATCGAGAGACCCTCTCCTACGTCAGGTAAAAAGAACCTTGCAATCGGGCTGGCTTTCCTCTACCTCCTCTGATTTTCAGCAATTCTTCAGCCGTCAGAACGAGTTAAGTCTACAAGACGGATTCAAACTATGGGGCAATCGTGTAGTTTTGCCACCACAGGGCCGACGAGCCATCCTCGGGGACCTGCATAATGCCCATCCTGGTACAGTTAGAATGAAGGCTCTTGCTCGCAGCTATGCTTGGTGGCCCAAAATTGACGCAGATATAGAAAACTTGGTGAAAGCATGTCACGGGTGTCAAATAACACAGAAGGCCTTACCGAAGGTTCCTCTAAAGCCTTGGGCCTAACCCGTCTCGCCGTGGAAGAGGGCACACGTCGATTATTTTGAGTCATTCCAAGGCCGTATGCATTTGGTGGTAGTTGACGCCCACACTAAAGGATTGATGCGATTGCGACAGGAACTTCTTTTTCTTCACTGACTACAATCAACAAGTTGGGAACCGTTTTTTCTACTTTTGGGATACCTGAAATGATTGTTTCAGACAATGGCCCGGCCTTTACTAATACAGAATTTAAAGATTTCATGGAGAAACATGGAATTAGACATTTAACTATTGCCCCGTACCACACTGCTTCTAATGGCCTCGCAGAGCGTGCAGTCCAGACAATAAAGCACGGACTAGCCAAACAAACGGAAGCGGGCTTGGCCACCAAGTTGTCACGCTTTCTGTTCCGCTATCGCATAACACCAAACGAGTCAACCGGTGCTTCGCCTACAGAATAGATATTCAAGCGGCAGTTGCGCACGCGACTCAACCTTCTCAATCCATCAACACATGATACAGTCATTGCAAAACAGACGAAGATGAAAGCACGATATGGTGTGAACACCCGACCACGAGTCGTCACGCCTAACGGAAGTGTATACATGTAACTGGAACACGTAACGAACTGGTTCCAGCGGTAGTTCGAACAATTGAGGGGCAAATACTGGCATTAGAGTTAGAAGATGGGAGAATTGGGCGTCGACATCTGGACCAAGTTCGCGGCCGAACGGACACAGAAAGTGGAGAATTCGGAAAGCTCGAACTGCCAGCAATCCTTGATAGTGATCGTGACATCCTGAAGACTGAACACCTACTGCCTGCACAGAGCACTACGCCACCGACCGAGGCGTATATTCCTCCTCCTCCTCCCCCTCCTCCTCCTCCTCCTCCTCCTCCTTCTACCCCGGCCAGCACTAGCTTAGGGGCAGAGGAGACAGTGACTGCACAATGCGGCGCAGTGGTAGAAAATACCGCCCTGAGAAGATCGACCCGAATCCGCAAACCTGACCAACGCTTACAGGGTGGATCTTATTAGAACATTGTCTAACTTTACTGTTCCCCTCTCCTCCTCATACTCTCCACTGTACGATGGAAGGATGCAGCGTATCCTGTCTGGGCCTTCAGGACATCATGCTACAAACGCGTCACAAGCGAACGATCAAGGTCATGACCCATGGTCACACCTTCTTTGTGCTGATTGGCCACCCATCAGCCTAGGACAGTTCCCCTTGCCATATAGCCGGCCGTTTCCACAAGCCTCCTCAGTTGTGCTGTCTATTATACTCGGTACACCTCCTATTTCCAATTAACTTTCTGTTTTGCATACATAGCAGTAATTATCCCACAAATTTTAGGCCACAACAAGTTTGCCTTCCACCAATTGCTTCTTCTCAACAGCTTAATTTTCCACCACCACCAGCTCCCCATTTTATAAGTATCAATAAGCGGTACCTCTGATCGCACGATAAGTCGTGCAAAATCTATCACAAATAAGAAGTGGGGCTGTTGAGCTTGACCCAGATGTTTTGTGCATTACAGAATCATGGGTTCATTCTCTAATTTCAGACTTGGCACTCAATATAGATAGCCTCAGCTTATACCATCAGGATTGTGTTGGAGAACGTGGCGGTGATTGCCTTCTTTACAGCAGAGCCTCACTTTCACATTCACGCCTTATCACCGGAACACTTCTGCCTTCTCTGGAAATTTATGTTTCGCTCCGGTAATCCTTCCACAAAATAGGAAAGACTTAGTCGGATGTGAAAATAATCCTCCTTGTTACTTCGGAAATGAAAGTCAACTCTGTGAACTTTCTGAAAAAATGCAGGGACTTCTTTCGATGTCAACATCATCGTAGGCGATTCTAGTTTGCCAGAAATCGACTAGCATTCACATACTTCCGCTCCTTAATTCCAGAAGCTTCTAGACACCATTCACTTGTCAAACTTGTCTCAATTTGTCCACTCTTCGACCAGAAACGATAGTGCATTAGATTTAAATTTTACTGATGGCATCTGCTCTCTTTCTATAGATTTCTATCATGATTTTTTTACAAGGAATCCTGCATTAATTCATTGCCGCCTTCCAGTTGCCAACATTGCAGCGTAACATTTTTGACGTCGCTAATGTTAACCAGTAATCAGTAAATTATTTAACAAGCACTCTTGATTGGCACAATGTTTTTTTCAAATACTGATGTAAATTTTTTAACGATCTATTAGAATGCGGAGCACAAGGTCTTTTTGACCTAATTCCACGAAAGACGTTTAAATCGGGTACCACTTCCACCGCTGTCCAACACTTTCTGTGAGCTCATTATCGATTCACCTAAGAATCGTTGAAATATTCGAATTAGCTTAGAAAATGAGGCTAACGCGAGATAGGTGTAGAGAGTCTTTAGTTATTAATGGCGTGAATGCTCCTAGATCAGATGCTCAGATCTTTCGTCAAAGATCATCTGATAAATCCCACCAAGACATTCAGTTGTAACAGCCAGACATTATGACCGGTCTGGCGTCATTGTTCCAGACCTCGCTGCCTCAAGGTCATTCATCCCTTGCAGCGAGGCGTCCCAGACGAAGTGACCTGAAGTCACACAACCAACAGCTCGGGCATACCTGCGTCCGCGCAGTCGCAGCTGCCCATGCGGCCACTTGAACACGCCACCCCCTGCAACCAGCAAAACAAGCCACTGGGACACCACCCCTCGGCTGATTGAACACCACTTGAGCTTGGCCCACGAGCCTACAAAAGCGGTTGCCACCACTAACTCAGGGACTCTCAGGCGTGACTGGACGCAGTCAGCACCAGCCCTGGCTTCGCCAGTGGCCACTGTTGCCTGAGAGGACAACTCCGGGTTCTGTGCACAATAAACTCCTTATTCTGGTCCCCTTAGTCTTCTCCCTTCAAACAGGAATTTGGCCTGACGATTGTAGCTCACATGCTGCACATATTCTCTCTGCTGTGCCTGAACACCATCTTTGATTAGTACCAACGTTACTTTCATTACAGCCGAGTCAGGCAAAGCAGAAATGCTTAATTCATTTTTTTGTCAAACATTCCACAATTGAAACTGACCCAATCACTTTAATGCCTCCGTTGTCGGATGCCTCCCTCACCACTCCTGAACTTAATCAAAGACTGATAAACCAGCCTACTAAATCGCGCTCAGTAATTACGGTCAATATTCCGCACTGCTCAGCAAACTCTTTGCAGTCTTTCTCGTAAATGGCTTCTTTCCGGACTACTGAAAAATATCCATTATTAGTTATTAGCCCGTCCCAGCATGGTTTTTTTTACCAGATCGTTCTTGTGAAACATGGCATCTCTCGTTTCTCAATCTACACCCTTCTCTTCGTAATGACCATCTATCTGTGGTCGTTATTTATTTTGATCTTAATAATGCCTTTGATTAAGTGCCACATATAAGGTACTTGGTTTAATTAGAAGCTCTGGGAGTTCGCAGTCCCCCAACAGATTTTATCAGATCATACCTGTCTAATCGTAAACAAAAGGTTTTAGTGGCATCTTCACGTCCCAGGGGAAACTCCTATTGAAACTGGTGTCCTACAAGGTACCGTTTTAGGTCTTCTCTTGTTCCTGCATTACATATATGATATCTCGTCGGCAGTTAAAAATTCTCAATCATTTACTTATGCTGATGATCTCAAATATGTTTATTCTTTCAATAAATCTAAGAGCCTCTATTGGCTGCAGCAAATCCACGTTAACTTGCCTGCTCTCTCAGCTTGGAACTCAAAATGGCTAATGAAATTCTCTCCGTCTAAATTTCTCTGTATGTGTTTTGGACCTGAGAGGCTACCGCATCCAGTGGTCTTTCAGGGCACACCTATGACTGAATGTACCACCATCAAGGATTTGAATTTAAGCCACACAAATAAATTTGATCTCTTGCCACACGCTGACAGAATTACGGCAAAAGTTGCCCAGATTTGTGGCTTTATATCTTACAATCTCTATCTTTCTGGAATAAAATTAAGACACTGTCGTATGTTTGCACTTCCCATTCTCGAGTACTGTTGCCCATTCTTTGGTTTGATGAACGAGGCTAGTTGTTCAAAAATAGAAAGTGTCGAAAGGCGTTTTACTAGAAAACTTTTAGGCACGGATCATCCAAATATCTCCTAATCAGATAGATGCCAGATAATAAACCTAAAATTGTTATGGGTTCGAAGACTAGAAGCAGGCTTCTGTGTCCTCTTTCGCATTAATAATATTTCAAATCTTCCTCGGATTTCAACGCTTAACCCTAGTAGTCGCCCATACAATTTCGCAATTCTGCGTTGATTATACCCACCTCTTACTCCAACTGTAAACACCGTCTTTGTCCCGCTTACAGGAATACTCTTCGCTGGAATAACCTTTCAATAAATATAAGATCTTCAGATAATCAACACACTTTTAAGAGAAGGCTGCGTCTTTATTTGAATACTAGCTGTATTAAATTTTTATATTCCTCATCCTTCCCGGACAATTTTCTCTATGACACCAAGAAAGGGCCAGCGGGAATTTAGGACGCCGCCATTAACTTTCCGTATTCGCTCACATTTCCTTCTTTTATGTGAAGTATCGCTTCCTAGGGTCACTCATCAGAAATGTTAACTTTTTTGATTTTTCAGTTCATGCATCATGCCCCTCACAGAATGCGCTCTATCGACGCTCTTGGCGGAGCATTCTGTATTCGCCATCTATTAGTAGTTTGGTCGCACCTCCGTTGACAACTCCTCGGCTGGGCTCGAAGCGGACGGTGGCCGATAGCGTCTGGGTTCCTCTCGCCTGGCCTCTGACGCGAATAGTCTTATCCGGCGTATCAATTCTGCCCTGACGATGTCCGTCCTGAATCTCGTTTACAATACCACATGCAAACCAGTCCTGTCCGACCCGCATACGTAACCCTCATAGCTGACATTTATTCATGCCCTGACTATGTCCGATTATAATCCGATATATACTGCCACATGCAGGCCAGTCCTGCCGGCATTTTTATGTTATTATGAACGAGGGTTTTTGTCCTGCAGAAGTAATCCAATCATTTTTAAATTTTTAAGTGGAGTCCTTTTCACCGCTTGCTCATCATTTTTCTTAATGGACTTCAAATTCAGAAACTATGAAATGCATTTTGTATAGATTCTGCCTTCCCCGTCTAAAATTCGTATGTAACTCAATTTCACTTGCTTTCTTTGGACCCCGATGGGTCTTTAATTAAAATTTATTTATTATATCTATTTATTTAGTCAGCCAGTCATACCTAACCTGAAGTGTGGAACAGCTAGGACGCGATCCCGCGACCTGTGAGTTACAAGTCCAACGTCTCTTACCACTGAGGCACGGGCTCGATGTCGGCTGCGATCGAGAATATAAAGAGACAGAGTAGCGCTTACCGATCGTGTTACTGAACTCACTCGTTCCGGTGTGTCTTAGAGCTCTCTCTCTCGAGCCCTAACAGCAACTGCACAGCGGCGCATAATATAGGCAGAATGTTATTACCGACAAAGGGGCACTGGGATGGCCATTTCTGCCAATACTATGAGCCGATGTGCGGCTGCTGGTTGGGTTCAAAAGAGAGCCCGTAAGGCACAACGGGACGAATGAGATCCGTAAAAATGATCGGTGAGCGCCCCTGTACCATTGACTGTGTAGTGCTTATGTGGCACTATACGTTACTCTCCGTTTTGCATACTCCAGACAAAAAAGACGCAGCATGTGGTGCGGCGACTTCAAGCTGATGAGGGCAGATCAAAATATTCTACTCCAACACACTTAAAAAATACAAACTGGCATCTGTTCTGTTTAAGGAAAACTGAAATATCATCTGCCCCTGAATTTATCGAAATTTGCGTCTACGAAGTAAATCTATACCAGTGATACGGTTTACAGAAACGATTCCCTTCAGAATTCAAAATTTTTGACGGATCGCACTTAGAATTTTGTCTGTCCCACAATGACTTCCAATTCATAAAAATAGTACATGATTCAATCCATTACGGGATGGTTTTATGGAAGGATTAACGGGTAAGGAGCTTGTACGTTCCCACGTATGTTTTCCCATTTTTATTGGCACCTTTTACAACATACTTTACATTTTTTGTTTGCCTCGGAAAAGTATGGCCTTCTGTTTTCCCCCAACCCTCGTACTATTTGTTTGAATCTCCCGCTTTCATCCCGCGCAACTTGACGCTGCCCGTCTGACTATACGCCACATCTTTCTGACTGTACGCCTGGAGACATTTGGTCGTAAGCGTAACATTTAAATCTTGCTAATCATGCCAATTATAGAACCGTGTCTCCGTACAATTCTTCACTTGTCTACATCGTTTCCGCGTACGGACTGCACGACGTAAGCCGACTCAAGCAACTGAATATAGACAGGCTAGAGAGCAGCTAGGTTCAACAGACTCTGTGTGAGAAACGCAAACAGGCAACAAATAGCAGTCGAAAGTACTCCATAGAGCTCTTATGGAGCCTCTTCTAGGAACTCGTCAGGAGCTTCCTGCCGTTGTGCCGTTTGTCAAAAGTTCCACCACTACCTCGCTGGCAAGCGGTTCATATTACGCGCCGACCATCAGGCACTGCGGTGGTTAGAGAACTTCAAGGATCCGACTGGTCAACTCTCGCTCTGTCAGGCAGACCTTACAGAGTATTCATACACTGTCGTCCATCGTGCCGGTAAGAAATATCAGAATGGGGACGCAATGTCTCGCGATGCACAGACGATACCGCCACTCGATACACATGCCCAGGTGACTGTCGTTGCGTTTGGCGCTCCTAATTACTCACGACGGGCATCGGCTCAAGCCGCAGTGCTCTAAATATGGCTTATGTGTGATAGTATTCTTCGCCGCTCGCCGAAACCGTCAAGCGAGCAGGTGAAAGGTTCTAGCCGGGAAACTCGATGCCTTCTTACCTATCGATCTGCCATGCACTCGTCAACGGGTGACACACATTTTGCCCTTATATAGGGCCGTGATGTATGCCTTCCACTTGACAATTCCGGTTTTCTTCCGCTTTCGTCGCAAGCCCACCCTCACGAATTCGTACGGAATCTCAGAGCTAGCCTCTATTGTACACACGAGCATGCGCGCACGTACCTCTCGCGTTAAGAGACCTTCTTATTTGCTGTGGTTCCTTGATAGCGACCGAGTAGGGTTGTGGGTGTGGAGGTTCGCATGTGTCAATCATCGGGCGTGGTGGCTTGGGCTCCTTCTGACGAGAAGACAGGGATATTTCTTTTAAAATTTGTGTTACACTTTCATGCACACTGGTGAAAGACAGGGGTAGGGTAGGCATAGTAGTAAATAAACGAATTGGCTATAAATGGTTTATTATCGAAACGTTACTGAAATGGGGAGTAAAATAAACTCGGGTCGGTATACTCTTGTGATAGTAAGGGGTATATGCGAGAGATAGTAATACGATAACGGAAATACGAATGGATTTGGTGAATCGGGAAAACGTCATTGGGAAAAAGGGGCGTCTAGGTAAAAAATAAAAGGACAAGCGTAGCAGCTAATCAAAGTTGGAAATACAAACGGTAAAAAGGGCGACTTAGCAGCAGGTGCGAAGGAAGGCGTTAGCTCGCGTCCACGATTTATGAAAGGGGAGGGGAGGAGCCAAAAGGTCCATTTTTAAGCAGTTGGTCATTAAACCCTGTCCGCTTGCTCGCTACAGAATGTAGGAAGTCCTAGAAAGTCAGACTACGTGCTGCTATCTCAGAACGAGGCTCATCGTTCGAGAGCACCCCCGTACACGTGTTGTGTAATACTCTGAAACGTAAGAAAACGCACTACCGCGTACAACCCACAATGTAACGGCCAGGTGGAAAGGACGAATCAGACGTTGGTCAACCTGTTGAGGGCTTTTGTCGACCGCAACTTAACACCCGCGTGGGAAGAAGCCCTGCCAGTGTGCATCTTGGCTTACCAATCCACGGGAAACGCCGCTGCATAAAACACTCTGTTTTTAGAATAGAATAGAAAAGAATAGGTTTATTGTAGCGCCCCTTGGGCACTGTCAGTCCCCTTTGAACTCAGGAAAAAAACCTAAAACAAACTCGTCCTAGCATGCGGCAGGAAGATGCAAATGCCTAAGGATCTCCACCTCCCTCCTACACATCCGGTGGAGAACATCGACACGTACGCCTCAAGGATGCGGAAAGGCCTGCGCATAGCATCGGAGGAAGCATGACTGCATCTTTAGGAAGGTCAGCGCCGTCAAAAAGCATTCTATGATCGCCTAGCACACGGGGCTCCATATCAAGCGGGAGACATCGTGCGGATGCTAAATTTCACAGCGTCGCCGGCTGTCCCTCCAACACTTAACCCAGCGTGGATAGGCCCGTACGTAGTTAGAAAGTTCTTCTCCGACACGACTCGCGTCGTTCGCAGCCAGGAAAGGCAATACGCGGAAGAGTTGACAATACACATCAACCGTTTAAAGCCATGTCCATCGACAGAGGAGGACACTGACAGTGCCGACTCGGGAGCCAGCCCGTCCCACGCCTATAACGACCAACTAGTTGAATAGTATTTAGAGGTTCCACTAGAAATGAGTTACGTTTGGGCTGAGGTATTCAAGGAACGTCTGAATGCGGTCTTCCCGGACGTACAATTTACGATGGAGGAGGAAGAGAACAACCAGCTGACCTTTCTGGATGTCCACGTATGCCTCGAGGATTGTGGTGGACTAAAGACCAAAGTGTTCAGGAAAGCGACAAATGCGATGCAAGAACTGAACTTCAACAGCAACCACCCAATCAGTCACAAACGCAGTTGTGTAAGGACGCTCTGTCGGCGTGTCGAAACGCACTGTCAACCGGTGCATACGCAAAAGGGACGAAAGGCCTAACAGCACGGACACCTGGGTTTGGCGAGCGCTTCCATATGTCAAGAACGTTTCGGAAGCTGTTGGCTGCCTTCTCGCACCAATTGGGGTTGGAATTGCACACAGACCGAAGGCAACCATCAGGCGTCAGTTGATGAAACCAAAAGACCCACTGCCACGGCAAGAAACGTCTGGAGTCGTTTATCGGATCTGGTGCAGTTGCGGACTAGGCAACTACGTCGAAGAAACCGGAAGACAACTCCAAACGCGAATAGCCGAACACGCTGCAGCAGTGCGAAGAAATGACGCCAGCTCTCAAGTTGCGGCTCATTCGACGGGTTCCGACCACACATTCAACTTAGACGAGGCCGAAATTCTCGCAAGAGGTGACAACCGCGTGAGCCGGGAGCTGCTTGAGTCATAGTTCACTGGCCCCCAGTCTATGAACAAGTGCAATGATCTTCCCATTCAATACACCGTTCTGAGACTTCGTCTAGGCGGAGTAATTGGTCACGCGGGGAGCGCACTGGTGAACACTATTCCCAACACTCGGGTCAGCGCGTCAGATGGTCGAGCAATCATCACACCAACATCCAACGCACGTGATGAAATTGCAGCAATTTATACGCCACGTACTTAGTCGCAATTTGGCTTCTCATAAAAAGTATGCATATAATAAATTAATATAACCCTAAATTAAACAAAATAGCTCTGGCTTAGGTTTGCTAGCTTTCCCCCTTGACCTACCCTCAACAGTGGCGGACTCAACCTTGACGCCCTTGGCCCCTCGAGAAGCTATAAATACTGGTGAGGATTAGGCTCCGACAACCCCGTGGCCGGTTGCCGCTCTTCGGACGAGGAACCCCTGTCGCCTTCTCCATTTGATCACAGTGCTCTCAGCTGCCCCTGTGGACAATCGTCCCATATTCAGTTTATTTTTATAATTAGGATTCCTCCCTGAGTGCCTCTTTTTACATAGGTCCTTCAGTAAAATACCGACTAGTCTCTGTCCAATCCTGTTGGGCCTCATTGACTGTACACTTGCGCTAGACGGGAGCGTTAGAAGAAACCCAGAGATATGCGTAACCCCATGACCAAGAAATAATCGAACAAAGACGATGTTCCACAGTTAAAACAAATAAATGGCACAGAGAAGTATGATAAATAAAGCTAATTAATATAATAATTATAATGGAAATGCGATAGTGAATTACGTTTCATTACACACATTTCCTACTGACTGTGGCCAAATTCAGCTGACGTTGCGAACGGCCCGCCGGAAGCTGGAAGCGATGATAAAGCCAATATTTTAACAAACAGCCTGAAATGTCCAAAACAGGTAGCCGTATTTCAACCTACTTTCTGTTATATCCTAGTCCTGAGCATCAGCACATCATAGCTATTTTGTACGACTTTTTCGCATTAGACAGTTAAATCGTGCACGCAGTTTCAGTGCTTGTTTTAGTACTATAGCACATCAGCTATGGTGCATTAACTAAACCAACTTATCCGAGAACGAAGACTTAACCTGCGAAAATCCAGAAAGCCCATCTCTTTGAAAATTCTAACCGTTTTGGCCATTTCGGTCGGCAGAATTCATTATTCTAGCCCACTGTAAAGAATGTTGACATAATTCTGTCAGTCTTCTGTGAATTACGTCAAAAACGCGGGCACATCTTGCCTTGTTATAGAAGCCGGTCGTCAAATATTTAACATTTGATATTTCTTACTTGGCCGAATTTTTTTATAGCATCAACTGACGGAAGTTTCACCAAATCGGAATTTCACGAAAATTATAATCATGAAGATTCGTAAAGGTTATTGGAGCATGCGTGAAAACCTTCAACCAATCACATGGAAGGAAACGAAAAAACGTCCGCAAACTGCTGCACTTCGTTAACCCTAACGTTACGGCTCTTATTGGAAATCTACCTCGCGGCCGCGGGGTATCGGACCGCAACCAGATTACCAAAAAGTAAATCGGCCCAGGTCATTTAAACAATTCTTATGTAAACGTAAAAATGACAAAATGTGCAAATGAAAATGTCACATCTCATTTACATAGAAAAAAATAACGCGAAAGACGCAAGCAGACGACAAAAAGTTAACCGCAATTGCAAATAGCAAGACCTGAAGTATTCGTAAGCCGCTACAATTGGCACTACTGACTAGTATTATTAAGACGCCTGAGGCCGAGAAGCCTAATGCGCATCAGACGGCATACGCGTCGCTCATAACCGTGCACGCATAGGTGAATACGCAAGCGCGAGATAGTTAGGCAGTTTAGTGTGCGAATACACGACGCATGCTCGTACACGCAGCAGTCTGATGAAAATGAAGTGCTCACCGGATCGAGGGACTTGATTGGCTGACTTTTTGAAGGGCTGGGGCGGATCAATTTTTTTCTTCTTTCGTTGCCTTGGCCTTCTGGCCTAGTGTTCTATCCGTTGACTTCCTAAATTTTCTTCGATCCTTCACTAGTAGTTGCCTCGAGATATGATTTGGATTGAGCAATTTCTAGGCTGCAACGCTGCAGTCTTTGATGGCGATCATGTATAAGCACTGTAGTCATTCTTCTGTCGTTTCGCGCCTAAGTCTCCCTTGTCAAGGTTGAATTCACATGCGGTTTATAGGTGACACATTTTGGAGTCAATTGTTAGTCAAGGCAGCGATGAAGGAAATGTAGTTGCGCTTTTGTTGACGTGGTCCTTAGGGCGAATTTCTGCCAACGGCGCGCTGCATGGAGCGATGAGGGCTCAAAACTTGAGCTAAGGTTAGCATCAACTGTAGCAGGTATATTTCCTCCTGTGCTGTCACCCGCCGGAACTTGGGGCAAGCTGAGGCCATTTGGTTACTGCATAAGTGGTTGTGACGCAGATTAAGCGCCTTCACCCGCAGCTTGCCCTAAGTTACCATGGCGGCAAAGCGTGCCGTGCAACCAAAATTCAGAGACCTAAACCATTAGAAATTCAGCATCAGCTGCTTAAGTTGACTTTGTCTGGGAGCCACAGGTACAAAATACTCCAGAATGGCAACATATAGAGTAGATAAAGCGAATCTTCAACTTCCGGATCTCTTCGTGATTGGATGTATCACTCAGACCTAATCTCACAAAATTTAAACTCAAGAAAAAGCCCAGAATCCGTCGTGGCTCGCATAAAAGTGTTCGACCAATCACTATTCAGCCCTCTGAATCCCGTCCGCATAAGTCGTTTATTAATCACTCGCCTTTTGCATCATGCATGTGCTTCCTATAAATGTTGCTCATGCCGGTCTTTCAATATCATAATCGTTTCCGCCACTTTGTTCTTAAGGTTTCAACCTCTTGCGATCTTCACTGATCTTCGTCAATTCCCTTGATAATTGTGACTATCTAGTCACAAGCCTGTTCGAGGTTGTTCCATACACTGAACGTCTTAGGTGGGACATATACTATAGCTTAAACTAACTGAAAATTTTAGCTTTCGTTGCAGTGAGCAATTAAGGTTTGCTCTAAGGTCATTGTGAAGCAATATGCCATTCGGGTATTCTACAGAATCTGTTACCCACTCATATTTTCTTTGCGCCTCATATTGTATTTTATTTATATCAACACTATATTTGTATGGAGGAGTCAACAGGTATGTTTGGTCTTTTCCCTATTACACTTTTATCGTTCTAAGCTTATACAATTCGCCACCATTGTGTTGTTTGATGTCGGCGTTTTCGATAGTATGCTCCAGACGTTTTGACAATCCTCTTGTAGGTAGACGTCCTTAGTTCGCTTTCTGATTATTGGAAAAAAAGGTCTGCAAATTATGAGCACTGAAAAGGCAGTAGCAAAACTGGTAGCGATGTGCTTTTGACCGCTTTACGCAAACACTCATAGGAGCCTGAGCCCCTTAATAACTTTTTCGCAAATGTAATCTCGGAAGAAGATCATCCACACAACCACACCCGTAGACTGGCTGTTTTGTCACGACCATTATCATTATCAGCTGTGAACGCTGGGCTTGAAGTTTTTTCAAGCGATCTATCTTAGTAATTTGGAAAACCTTGGTCGAACATATATGGCATAATTTGTGTCTTGAGTACATGCTCCTCTAGTATTGTCTTTGGCATGTGGTCTGTTACTGCTGATTCTTTGTCCTCTTATCACTGTCTTTTCGATGCTAACACCCACATCGCATTGGCCTGTCAAGAACGCAGGATCCTTGGGCTGGGTAGCAGTTAAATACCTGTGCTTTCGCTGTGCCTTAGTTCATGTACATGGGGGACACCCTTACTTGTTGTGGCAGACCCCAACAGCTATCCATAAAAAAACCGTTACAAATTTGACCCATCATGAATGTTTATTTTAACTGTTTTCCTATCAGGCAAGATCTGCAGAACGTCCGGCGCCGGATCTTTTCCGCCTCATTTTCTTGCTTGGTCATTCTCTTGGACACGCTCACTTTTGTTCAGCGATCCAACGCGAAAGGGGTTTGTCCCGTTTTTATAAAAAAATAATCGTAGTTCGCTTTTATAGCTGTCTTCCAGTCTATTTGATCTCTCTCGAGTTCATTTAAAGTTCGAACGATTGGGAGCGGCTTTGTTTCTCCCGTCTG
The DNA here is from genome assembly GCA_902702965.1 of Spirometra erinaceieuropaei. Classification (NCBI taxonomy): domain Eukaryota; kingdom Metazoa; phylum Platyhelminthes; class Cestoda; order Diphyllobothriidea; family Diphyllobothriidae; genus Spirometra; species Spirometra erinaceieuropaei. The sequence goes on along the minus strand of CACRXP010000057.1, from coordinate 731,906 downwards.
CAGTTACGTTGGTTAGTTTTGTCCATACATTCAAGTAATTGGCATTCAGCTTTTGTTTGTGGGGCCTCTTTTCAGTGAATATCGTGCAAGGTCTTATTATCAAGTCCATGGTAAGTACTCGACGTCCATCTCTTTCCACTTAATTTCTGTTAAATCTCGAAACTTAATGATTCTTCTGATACCTTCAGATTGGCTGCGCGAATGTTATTACACTCTGGACTGGCGGTGGCTACGAACCGTTGTTGTTGCGCCATGTGTCGAGGAGCTAATTTTCCGCGGCTGCATTCTTTTCCATCTGAAACGCGAACTTAAATCCTGTTGGTCACTTTGTCTTGCCAGCGCCGGCTTTTTTGCAGTATGTACGTGCCACACTGGTTAACTGCGGTCCTTGGTCTCCCTGCTGATGAACTTAACAGGTTTTGTCCTTACTACCTCGACTTCGTGCTGATAGTTCTTATCGCATTATTTGTAGCTCACTTCCACCACGTCTTTGAAAAGGTTCACACAGGCTACTCATGGAAGTCTGCTATCAAAAGTTGTTGTAAGCTCCTTTCCCTTTCAATCATCTGTTCTGGAATTTGTGCATAGCTACCACTGTCTTGAGTTGGACTCTTAACGTTTCTCTTTCTTTTGACAGCAGCCCAAGTACTCCTCACAGCATTCTTTGGAACCTACTCCACTTTTATTGTCCTTCGGACCGGTGAGTAGCTTCGTCTCCCCTGACGTGGAAAAAAGATGATGTGTAGCCTTAGTTTTGCCCGTTCCAGTCATTTCCCTGAGAACAATGAAGTATTAGGTTCACAAGGTTTTCATCCCTATGCTTTGCACTGAGACGGATATATCAGACGAGTTAGGCAGTTGGGCTCATTAGATGATTGGATAATCGCATAAAGAACGACAAAAAAAGCTGAATTTATTTACCAGTACTTGTTGGTTTTGTTCCACCTTTTACGGACTCATCAAGAGAGCACAATTAAATCACATAACTAATCTTACTTACCATTGTTGGTTGGGCCGCATCCCTTGCATGTCAGAGAAACTAGCTGCAGATATTTTCGCTTGTTGAAGCATACTTCTAAGCGGAAGCAAGTTTGTTAGGAAGCTATCTGTTTAGGTCCTTCTTTTACCATTTTCCTGGCATATAGTTAACTACTATCCCTTGATCGCAGTCAACCTAGGGTCTTTGACTCAACTGTTCCCAGCAGCGTAGTAGAGAATTTGACGACCTCACCACCTTTCCATTTTGTGTGTATCACCGTTCTTTCTGACTCTACTGTGATGGGTACTTGGGTGTCTGCAGTTCATCTCTTTGCGATAGACCTTTGGTTTTTAGTACTGCAAGTTTGATCCGAGCGGGACTTTTTCTTTCGCTGGAAAGCATGGTTGTGTATATGAGCGCGGTTGTTATTGCGATGGGCCTTATTACATCCCGTAAACCGTTTTAGGTGTAGTGAGATTTAGTATGCGGTAAGGGCCCCGAGAATTGTTGTTTAGGAGATGGACAAGCGTCGAACCAGGTATTTTGTTCCCCTTGTCGCAGGTATAGATTTTGCCGGAGTCAACCTTTAAAATAGATTGGTTGCCGTAACCGAACGCCGCTGGTTATAATGAATGCGACGAAACTCTATCGACCGCACATTTTCCTAAGACTAGGTTTTTCCTGATGACTGGGACTCAGGCATCCTTGTACCTATCCTCAAGGAGGGAGATAACACAGGATGCAAGAACTACCGCGGCATAAGCCTCGTCGACGTTGCTGCGAGGACCTTCGCCACTGCCCTTCTCAGGCGATTTCAGGCTGTGCGTGACTCTCAGACAAGGCACAACCAAGTCGGATTTCGTGCTGAACAAGGATGTGCGGAACAAGTATTCACACTGAGGCACATTCTCGAATTTCGCCATAGCTGCCAGCAGCCAACGGCCGTCTGTTTTGTTGACTGTTGCCGCGTTTGATTCCGTCCATGGTGAGTTCCCGTGGCGGACAATGATACTA
>CACRXP010000057.1:707552-729100 GCA_902702965.1 Spirometra erinaceieuropaei | reverse complement strand
AAAGAGGGGCTCGGATTCCAACTGAATGGGAGTGCCACGGTGGCGACACTAAGTGGGGGGAAAGGTTACTTGAGGAAAGGCTTGTCGTCAACGCACACAAGCATCTTTTTGTTAGTTCAGACCAATTCACGCGCAAGTCACCATCCCGACTCCTATTCTGCTATGGAACGCACGGTGGATATCGTCGAAATCAGCGGTCTAACTGTCATTCCCGTCTATTGAACGTCAGGTCCGTAAATGTTTGTGTCGATGATGGAATTACGTGTTGGTGACAAACAGTCCTGACCAGCAAAGTTGAGTATTCTCGCACCATTACCGCGTCATGCCAAGTCCAAGACGGCCAGTAAGGCGATTGTTGGAATGGCCACCGGTCCAGTCCGTCCATTCCAGGCACCGGCAACAATCAGCAGAGCACACAGCGCGGGCATCTGTCAGCCAACTCTTGCAACTGCGAGTAGGAAGCTACCTTATCACGATGGCCAGCAGCTGATTTTGGCTCGTACCAGGAGACGACAGACGTTCGCAAAGTCACCTTTCAGCCGCATACTGGCTGGCCATTGGCTGGTTCCCGTGCGAATAGGGCACGGTTGGATAGTTGCAAGAACGACCACCACGCCGTATCTACCAGAAGAGTCACGTGGGCCGCTGAGGTAGAGAGTAGAGAGATGACTCGCAGTATATTTATTCTCCGAGCGACCAGTGGGCAAGTGGTGTCCACCAGTGTTGTGTCCAGTGAATGTGCCTTTCTCCAGGAAAATCCTTCTAACCCCTTCCCTCCCTCGGGGTTTCCCATTTGCCTCAAATCTGTCGGATTTTTGGTGCTCAATTAGGTATGTGTACAGGCCGTTTTGCGGGCTCATCAGGGCATGCTCGCAAGACCTTATCCACTACTGCATCAAAAGCCGGAACCAACGAAAAAGACGCTTGTGTGCGTTGACGACAAGCCTTTCCTCAAGTAACCTTTCCCCCCACTTAGTGTCGCCACCGTGGCACTCCCATTCAGTTGGAATCCGAGCCCCTCTTTGTTTTTGTGGAAATCTGGTCCATCGTGCACGAACCCGGGGTGTGTGTGTGGCACGCGCAGACGGACTTTTCAGTTCTGTTACTCACTGCGCCCCATCGCGCCTCCGATCTTTTGACTCTTTCTTGACACCTGGCTCAGATACGTGAGGGAAGAGGCTGCGGTAGATGGTCCACAAGTCCAATGTAACTATAAACGAATACATGCCCAAGTCACTGGCCCAGGGTCCACCATGCTGCATGCGGTGGATATCGTCCATGACGACGGCCGAACTGCACCTGGTGCCGTTAACTTAACATGTTCCATAGGAAAGTATTGGCGAATGTTCGACACGAAGGTACTACAGTCCTACCCACACTTAATGAGATAAGACGTTTCCTCCGATATAGACTTGCCATATTTTCGTCGTGACCTGGATTCTTGTTATTCTTCTTCTTCTCATTATTGTTATCCTTCTTTTCCTTCGTCTTCTTATTCTTGTGTTTCTTCTTCATATTCTTCTTCTCGTATTCCTTATTTCTCCTATTCTTCATATTCTTCCTCTTCTTTTTTTTCGTATTCTTCTTTTTTTCTTATTTTTTGTTTTCCCATTCTTCTGATTGTTCTTATGCTGGTTCCTCTTACTCTGCCGTTTCTTCTTCCTATCCTTCCTTCTTACTCTTCTTCCTATTTTTCATATCCTTCTTCTTCTTCTCATTTCTGTTCTTCTTATTCTTCATCCTTTTCTTCTTATTCTTTTTCTTATTCATCGTCCTATTCTTATTCTCCTTCTGATCTTTCTTGATATTCTCGTTATTCTTTTTGTTCTTCTTACTCTTCTTGTTCTTCTTCTTCTCGTTCTCTTTATTCTCTTTCTTATTTTTTTCTGCTTATTATGCTTATTCTTCTTTTTCTTCTTCGTCTTCTTCTGCCTATTCTTCTTCTTTTTCTTCTTATTCATCTTCTTTGCTTCTTATTCTTCTTATGCTTTTTATGCTTCTGATTTCCTGCTTATTTCCTTCTTACTTTCTTCTTGTTCTTCTTGCTTTCTTCTTATTCTTCGTTTCCTTCTTGTTCTCCTTATTCTTCTTATTCTCCTTGTTATTCTTCTTCCTCTTCCTCGTCTTATTCTTCATCTGATTCTTCTTCTTCTTCTTCTTCTTCTTAATCTTTGTCTTATTCTTCTTCTGCTTTCTTCTTCTTCTTCTTCTTCTTCTTCTTCTTCTTCAGCCCCTCACATTTGAATTTCAGTTGAAGTAATTAAAAGATGCCGGCTAGGGTTTGAGGGTGGGGAGGGGAGCGAAAACCAAGATTACCGTCGACGTCGGAGGGAAGGATGGTGGGCACCGCTTGGTGGTTGGCTTGATGGCTTTGGGTCATGGCAACTGTGGGGCTTGTATGAAATCCCTCTGTGCGCATAGGACCGGTTTGCATACAGTTGTTGCAGCCAATAGACGCCGTCAAAGTGGTTTTGAGTAGCTGGACAGAACCTTGTAAATCATTTAGAAGCCCTCCTGTCATCTACGAGATGATCTGTGTCTATCATGTGTGCGAGGACAGCTGTTAACGTTCTCTACTTGGCCCTTTCCTAACCATACTGAAAGATGTTCTTCTGGGTAAACGCCAGTCGCCGACCATAGACATTTAATACACTGAAAAACACTATTTGTGAATAGTCGGACCCTCACGACCAGAATCAAGCAGCTTTCTTGAGCACAATTTTTTTAGTGAAATAAGGACGTTTTCAGGGTGCCCAAATCTGTTTGCGAGGGAGGCCACGCTTGCTTCGATTTCTCTTCATAGGCCGGGCGGACTTTGTACCACGACAGATAATCATTTTTAACAAGAAAAAAGCATCTTTTCAGTCCCCCGAAGCTTCTGTACTTCGTGACCATCAGTCCTTTGAATATGTTGTGGCAAATACATGCGGATATATGCGGGCTGCTGTTCACCACTATATCCAACATGCTCGAATTCTTGGCGGCTGCCAACTCTAAAACGCTTCCGTACGCCACGGTGTCAGGCACAGCATCACTGTAACGTAGACGATGGCCACAGATAGAGCTTGTACTTGGTCTTCACGCAGTCCATCCTCTCACAGTGAATTGTGTTAGTAATCGACATAACGTCTGCGAACTAGGCCATATCCACTGAGCGTCAGCATCAAATTTAAACAGGCCACAGTAGATCCTCTACGATCATCGCTTTAGAAAAAAAAACCGTGATAACGTGGAGTCAGTCTTCTCTCTGCATGAAGTTGCTCCCCCTTGAGAAGCAGAGGAAAGCAAGCCTTACTCACAGGATCATCTGCTCAAAAAGAGGAAAAGTGGAGTAGTTTGTAACTTTAACCCCTGCAGATTACGTAGATTCATCTTCTTTCATAGTTCATTTCGTCCGAAATTCGGAAACTGGAGGAGGCAGAACTGGATCTAAGCGACTTGGACAACGCGGATTCGCCCTATCTACGGTTGGACCATTTGAAACGACAGCATCTGCGTGTGTGGAATCAGCTCTGTCGGGTACGAAAAATTTCACCCCGATGTGGCCGAGTCGTGCGTCGTCGGTTTGCCTATAACGGTAGGTTTTAGATGTCTGTCCTTCCATCTTATTTCTGCGGAAAGTGGATAGGACAAGTACATTTTTTCATTGTGTAATTTAAATTCTAAAAGCTTACGCATGAAACCGTTCCGTTAGGAAATAAGGTAAGCTCACGTCGCGCCAGTACGCGAAAGTCAGCATATTTCCGAAGTTAATATATAAAACGAACGGTGTAAGTTGTTCGGTTTTTAAGCAGCAAAGGGGCTTATGGATCACTCCGTATAAGGACGTCCAACGGATCTTTTGCCAGCAGGAATCTTGCTGTTATGGGGAGATATGGTCGTATTTTCGACACAAGTGCGAAAATGGCGTTTTCTACCAGAGTTTATTATTTCCGGCGTTTTGGTTTGATTTATTATCCACTCAACGTAATTTGCGTTTTGCCATTTGAGGCCAGAACATAATACGTCGCTTGAAGTACGTCCTAATTCATTATATTAGTATAGTTAAAGTATTGGACCACCGCTCTTGGTGCCTCCATGAAGCGGTTGCAGCAGTTCATCAGAGGAAAGTTATAAGCGAAAAAATGGGCAAATCGAACTCCATCAACAGTACACCTGTAATCCCACTGGCTTTGACTATTTGGCCGAGCAAAGGGTTATCAGTTCAGACTGTCTCGAGTTTAGTAAATTAGACCGAACTAATTGGTAGGCTAAAACTGGTGTCAGAGCTCTTCTAATCGGCGGTTCAGGTTTCTCAATAAGGACGAACTGAAGGAACTTAAGTAGAACTCCCGTCCCTTGGTGTCTCGGTATCTCAGTTTTTTTCTTAGCATTACTTGAAAAGTTCGTCTTTCTCGACACGATCCCACATTTTTGTCTGTCTGACGCCGTCAAAATGTCCATGCTGCACTCTGCAATCAGTTCATGTCGGTGAATATTGCCCGGAATTTTCTGACCTACATGTCTCTACTACTCTCTGGTGATTCTTTTGAAGACTGTGTGCTGTACCCCTCACGTGAGATGCCTTGATCGCCTATAGTGTTTCGCTCTTAAGCATTAATTTTCCTTAAACTGCACAAATATATCTAAACAAATTTTGTTTCAACTTCTTGTCTACTGTTTGCCATAGAAAAGGGCTGCTTCCGTCGTTTTCAATGGTTGTTTAGTTTATTATCTCGCGCTTCTCAGACAACTTGGTGGCGATGTTTTCAGCTATGTGCATCTCCACACACACACTCTGTCTGATATTCAGGTTCTCGATTTGCCTCCGTGAATAGGGCGGTAGAAAACATGGTGAATGCGAGCAAAAACTTTCCCGACTTTATGGATATTAGAAGACTAGTTGAGGATGTCCTCGTAAAGAACCAAAATGTCAACATGAGGTGAGGTTCTTCATTTCACCTCCTCTCCTTCCTGGCCCCTTTCTTTTCTTCTTTTTATTTCTGACGTTTGTTTTATATGCCCTGTTTTACGCGTTAATTTTTTTACAAGCTTCCAATTAGGGAGCTGCTGATGCCATTATTTTTGCTTCTGTCTGCCCGATGCTGTCGAAGGAGGATGATGGTGATGATCCTGTCGAAGAGGGGGAGTGAAATTGTTGATGATTATGATGATGTTGTTGTTGCTGATGATAATGATGATGATGATGATGATGATGATGATGATGATGACGATGATGATGATGTTGTTGTTGATGATGATGATGATGATGATGATGAGGAGGAGGAGGAGGAGGAGGAGGATGATGACGATGACGATAATGACGATGATGATGATGATGATGATGATGATGATGCTGCTGCTGATGATGATGATGATGATGATGATGATGATGATGATGATGATGATGATGATGATGATGATGATGATGATGATGATGATGATGATGATGATGACGATGCTGATGATGGGGGAGAAGGGAAGGACGGAGATGATAATTTACAGGACACGGGTGGCTGTGAGGGCGATGATTAGTTTTTTCTATTATTGTGGTTTTTGCCAGTGGGAGTAATGGTAGTTCCCACGTTAGACTCATCAATTCCTCACTGTAATAATGCCCTTGCTAATATCTTTCTTCCATCTCGTTTTTGCAGTCAGACTGCTCTAAACTGTCTGGCAAGAGAAGTCTTCACTGACGTGGGACGTCTGCTCAAAGAACGACGACAGAAGGACATAATGACTGATTTTGGGTGTCACCTCACAGATGAGGCTGGGTAAGGTCTTTCTCTCTGCAATGGTGCCAGCTGTATTGAACTTTGACCTTATTGTCACCTCAGAATCCCTTACATGATGGAAGAGGCCCACTCTGCCTTGTGTGCCAATTCGCTCTGTTTGCCTTATCTGAACAGGGCTGCTGAGTAGACGTAGTACTGGTAAATCTACCGAACCGTTCCATCTGTCTTCTAAAAGGGCATTTCTGTTGTAATACCGCCTATCTGTGTTGCCTGCTCTGTTTAGAGATCATTCATCACCTTGCCCGCTTTTGCCTTTTTCAGATCAGAGGCCGATCCGGCGATCACAGACGCTGAACTCCGTTCACGGCTGCGGGCCAACAGGAAGCGAGGTGCTGCTAAGTTAGAAGAGGCAAGTTGGAGCTGTAGTATGTTGCATAGTAATCCCGTCTTTCACTCGGCTTCTTCGATGCCGTTCGGATTACGGTCCAATCGTAGCAGTCATGTGTGCTCTCTAGCCTCTCGTTTCACCCGCATCTTCTGTTCGCATTGCTATTTCTCCGTCAATGGACTCTGCAGAATGCTGAATCTGCAAGCATGTATACGCAACATACTTGGCAGGATTCCAAAAGGGCATCTGAAGAAGACTGCCCATCGTAGGACGTTGCTAGTTTACTCTGTGCAGCAATCAATAAAGCGCCAGCGTTCTTGAAAATAACTTTCCTTCACCGAGGAATGGACATATACCGATCTACTTGACTTCTCAGCTCTAACAGAATTCGTTCCCTGCTCGTATTGGCTATGAGCAGAGGACTGCTGTGTACACCAATTTCAGTTGTAAAAGTATTCCAACCGACCTAGGAGAAGACTTATAGGTAGGTGTGGAGGGAGGTGACACTGATACAACTGACGCCAGTTTGACCCAAATTTCGGATCCCACTCGGTGTATGCAAGCGCGTCGGGTTGTGACCTCTTATATATTTTCGCGACCTGATGGCGGCCGCCACTGCTGTTGCTAACATGCGCTGTCCCGGTGGTTTAGGATAGCTCGATGGGACCTTATAGATCACACGAAACGCTTCATTGGGGTCTACATGATGTACGGAATCGACAACATGCGCGAGAACGGCGCTGCTTATGCTCTTATTTTCGCCTTTTCCCAGCCATGCCGGGAGGTGCTCCCGTATTCTCTTGGATAAGCGCCGACTCATACGACCAATATAACCTGCTCCACAGGAGCAAGTGAAGGAATAGATGCACATTGAAGTGGTCTGGGCTGGCAACCTATCCTTACCTTCTCCGCGTAAAATGGGGTTAGTAGAGAAGGATACTTGAACCCTTGCCGCTGGGAAGGTTTGCGAGTTCACTCGCAGCGTCCCCTTGAAAAGGGACTTTAAGGAACAGAGTTTTTTTCGGCCGTCGGTGTGGCTGGTTTTACCGGTCGTTCGGCCATATTCTTTGCAATAAACCTGTCCGGGTACCTGTTTTCACGAAGGAGGTCCTATATTTTTCTTACATATTTGTATGTAGGAAGAGGACCTGGATGAGTCAGACATGGCAGATCTCTCAGTTCCCCCTCCTCTCGTCTCAATTGGTCTACCTTTGTTGTTTTTAACCTGACAACCCGAATGGATGGCCACATGCCTATGATCCCATCGCCAGATAATGAATACTGGTTATTCTGGGAACGCGGACAGACCGATTTATGCATGTCAGCCTTCAACCATTCCTATTTGGCGGTGTAAATAACTACTAAACAGCATGACAAATCGGGAACTAAGTATCAAATGGGCTGGTGATAGGCTTGGACGCGCTGTTTGGTCTGGCATAGGACCACACGTACGCGCGTCACAGCGCAACTGATTCTTCCCGCTGACTGAACCCGACATTCACCGACGTTGGATTGGCTCGCCGCCGGTTACCCCCATCTCGTCTCAGTGGTCAGTCGTGGCGGTAACCGACGCGTGGCAGCTCCGCTCAGTACAGTTTCGGAAAGTCACAAGTGAGATCTGGACAGTAGGTGGGACCAAGATGAAATGAGAAACATTCCAGCATTTTGTGTGTCTTTCAATCCATCAGAGCGGCCGAATCTCCCCGGGTCCCCATGCATTGCCGTTCGAGAATTTGTGACTGACTTGCTGCGGTGCCGCAGTTGTGCGATCATTTGTTTCTTGGATCGACAGTAGTGCGTATGCTGAAACCACTTACAACTGCCGCTGTATGCCTAATTTAGGGGATGTGCGGGAAGACGTCGTATTTTTCAGTTTATTTAACCGGGCCACTGAGCCAGCGCTCCCTACAGCACTTCAAATTACAGTAAGAAGAGAAAACCAGCACGTCTGAGAGCATTCTGTCTTTGGATTTCCTGTTGCACGTGGGTGTCTGGTATGACAGCTCAATGGAAGAATGAATATATTGGACGTTCATTTGTCAGTTTTCAAATCACATCGACTCCATTCAAGGGGTCTTATAGTTTGTTGATACAGATTTGCCTGCTATGTCATCTGTCAGTTGTCCTTCCAACCCAAACTGGCAAGATATGATGTTCGAACCCAAGTGCAGTCTTCGACCGTCACGGACGTCCAAGTCTACTACTGTCCCACAGGGTGTTCCCAGTGGTGACCTGCGCGTGAATTAGTTTATGGTGAGGCAGACTAGTGCTGTGTCTACTTCGCAAATTCGCCCGTTCCGATAGCAAGAGAAATTCTAACCGAGCGGAGGCAGACGTGTTTGCAGTGGCTGACAGACAAGCATCCTGTCGCACACGACCTGGCCCTGAACTCCACCCACACCGGTTTACGGTGATGTGGACCAAATCATCGACCATGATCTGTACTTGGTGATGTCTAGGCCACTTTACTCAGGATACCCACCGGAAATATGCAACGCACAACCAAGAAACGTTTACTAAGGGACACAGTCGATTTGCCGTTGCCCTGAATATGCGCTGGATGCTCTATGTCTGATCTCTCTGGAGCACCTCCTGCGATAGCTGATTTTTATTCTTATGTCGGCAGAACAGTCTCTTGGGCTGAGAATAGACTCTGTGAGTCAGGACGAAGGACAACTGACATGTGTGGCCACGATACTTTAGAGGCAGCTTGCCCGACGTGAGTTTGGGGTGTCAGCGGTCCGTCTATGTTACGTTCACTCGGATTCCTAGCAGACATTACCACGTACACTTTGAGACGGAAATCTTTGCAGTGACACAAATAACATTTAAAATTGTGATAAAAACACGTTTAGCTTAATGTGATGTACAGTGGACCAAGTTTGCGAGCCTCCGTGCTCAGGAAGGTTTCTGCTGTAATCATTTTGCGGCCACACGACTTCCTTTCAGGTCATTTAAATAAGCTCTTGTTTCCGGATCCATATACAGTCAGTGACCAATCTCCTGGAATGTTGACGGCAATTCTGAAATGCGCTTTAAATTGGTAAGAAATACTAAGTGGGGTTGTAATATTGATTATCCTGTGATATTTCGTACACGCTAGGATGTTGGCTTTTAAATGCACGCCTTTTCGGCTGTCTGCAGAAACCACATGCAGTGAAGATACCCACTTAAGTAGCATGACTTTTTCATATTGATTTTCGACGCCTTATAAACGTAACAATATTTTGTATAAAACATACGCAAAAACACACTTTGTACCCATTTGGTAGCAGGTCGCGTCTTCTTCAAATTTCGCACTCTTTGCCTGTGCGTTAGACTTTTGACCAAAACAATTAATTCCGTTTGAGGTAAGTTTCCGGGCGCATGCTCTACTATCCAGATCCGCTAAAAGTAAAGACGGTTTGTGTGCATGCTTTAACCGCTTCCCATTTCTCTATAGCCAGTCCACCCTTTCTTTGGGTGTTGGTATTTATCCACTCGCGCAAATTCATTGAACTGCACATCCATAGATTTCAACTGAGATTTTGATAATTGTCGGCCGCGTCTGATTCATCATTAACTGCCGTATTACTAAATTGTATCAAGTAGCATATTCAGCTCGACTTTGTCCTTTACTAACCTCACGTTTTTTTCTAACCCTCAGGTCTTGACCAAGTACTCACGCCTTCAAGAGGCCTATGAGGATGGTCTGGCTGTGACCGGCCTTATCTCAGACTCCGACGGCTCTTCTGAGACTGCATCTCTTGCACCAACACCTGCGCCACCCCCTTCCTGTCTCCACTCCCCCATTCCCGCATCTGGCTCCATCCCTGCACCGCGACTCGCTGCTGCTCCTCCTCTTGCTGAGGATATGGAAGATGGAGAGGCTTGTAGTCCGTTGGTACTGCACTCGCCTCCCCTGGAGGAACAACTGAGCTTGGGGGAGTCGGCAGCCACTTTGGACACTGTCATAGTAATCGAGTCTGATGAAGAGGGTTTGGAGGGCCACGCAGACGAAATGCCAGCCTCTAGTGACGCTGCTGGTAGTGATGCCGTAGCCACCGCTGCACAGGCAACTAATCAGGGGTCGCCCTTCCCGTTAGATAACCTGCAGTTGCCCTCGGCCTTCCTTTCTGAACCAGACGACGATGCCTACCTTGGAGCTATTGCACCGATCGATCCAACCAGTCAGGCTGAAATTTGCGAGTCGATAGGATCTAACACTGCCTCTGTTACCTCTTTAAATCCAGATATTCGGAAGTCCGAAGAATGCATATCCTTGGACTGCGACGGCGGAGACGAAGAGGAAGTCGTAGACAGTTTGCGACGGCCTCCCGGTGCCACAGTGCCGTCGACGCTTGTCTCAGAAATTTCCCCGCTAAGTGACACCAAAAAAGGTGACAATGAGCCACGCCCTGAGATTTCTCTTCTTGACTCCGATGGCGAGAATGAGACGGAGAGGCAGGAAGCAAAACCACCGTCACCGCCCGTTAGTTTGCCTTTGCATGCTTCCGCCGTCGATCCTAACGGCGCTACTGTTTCCTCCACCATACCACGAGGCACCGAGGTGATCAGTATTGATAGTGACGGCGAGGAAGAGGAGGATGACGACGACGACGAACCGCAAGTGGTACACTGTACTCTACCTCCGAAGCCGACAGCTCCCTCTAACTATGGCGAGCACCTACCTTGCCAGTCCAGTGACTGTCACCCTCGCCGCTCAACTCCCAACCTTCACCCGTCGGCTTTTTCACTTGGCAACCCGCAGCTAGTGACACAGATATCAGAGCAACGTGTCATCAGCGTATCAACTAATGTCTTTGGTTGTCCCGTGACTTCTGCACGTATTGTTCAGCAAAGACAGGACTTTGTGTTCCCACATCCGACGCATGACTCCTTTTACCCCCCACCCCTAATGATGCCCCGCGGGTTTTCGCGTTTTTCTAGTCATGCTTGGCACCCCTCGCCCTACCAGCGCTTCTTTCAGAGCAATTTCTGAACCTGAACTCGTGGCCGCGCTCTGTTGATTGTACAATCGACCGCCACCCCGAAATGTACCATTGTGGCGTCGGTATCACTCTCTCTCTCCTCTCTCTCTCTCTCTCTCTCCTGGTCTTTTATTTGTCACTACTTTTCGTTGGAACAGGGAGCGATTGCGTTTTCTTTGTCTTAGACCCATTATTGGCTTGTCTGTTACTCCTAATTTTGCTCGAAGCCGGATGCGCGAATGTTTGTGCGAGCGCCTCTCTGTTTCAGAGCATTTGTACCCTCTTTCCGCCGCCATCTGGCCTCGACTTCTCTCCTATGAGCTAGTAGAGGAACTTTAATTCCGTACCAAAAGCTTTTCTGGCGGTGGTATCGCCTCCTTGTATCTTTCCTGGTCAGCTGCCTTGAAATTCCGAATAGTGTAAAGCAGACTTCCCTGGCACCCTTAGCAGCGTCGGGATCGTTAGCCACCTGAATTCCCAAATCACATCGTTGGGGTGTTGAGGTCGGATATGCTCAGTGTCACAGATGCACGACGTCCACCAGCCTAACCTAATCGTTCGCTGTTTTGCGACCGTGCTAGGCTTCCGGGTCTGAATTCCCAGGCTAACACCTCGCCTTATAACTACAACTCGTTTAAAGCTACTCATGCGTGCCTTGATTTATTTACCACTGAAACTACGCCAGTTATAACTTTACTGCGACAATTAGTACGTGTTGATGGAGGCCAGTGGATGCGCTTGAGCTCCCGCTGGGCATACAGGTCGTGTCCATGGCTGCCTAGTGACTTGTTTCATTCTTCCCTTTCTGGCACACTTTTATTGCTAGTTAAAATCCTGGTCAAATGTTTGTCGTGGACCAGGGGGTGTGGTGGCACGCCCAGGTGCGGGTCCGGCCGTGCCAGCCACCTGCGCCCTCCGCCGCCTTCGTTCTTGACTATGTTTGGACACTGAGCTTATGCGGGGGAGGAGGAGGTGGGAGTGCGGTGGATGCCATGCAAGTCGACTACCTCCATGAATTAATTCGCACACAAGTCACCGTGCCTGTGGAGCACACGGTGGACATCATTGGCGACGACGACCAAACTGTCACCACGTTTCGATAGCAGTTTTGCATATTCGTCCTACGCTTATTTTACCTGCTCCCATCATTAAGAGATTTTGAATTCAAGTCTGTAATTACGGGCTTGCTTCCAATGCGGGAATCGTACAGTTCACTTTTGGCTGGCCATGTACGTGTTAAGCACCCTTGGTTGAAAAAAGGAGCCTTGAACTCTGGGACTTCGGTGCTAGAGGTTGACTGACCCAGCTTATTGCAATGGGAATGGGCACTAGATTGCTTTTCCATGTTTCCTCTGGCAACGAAAGTTCTTTATCACTTGGCACGATGCCTATCCTCATTGGTGAGTTGATAGCATTCAGATATTTACCTTCTGTACTTGGCTATGCTAAGGCCACAAAGATCCCAGCGGATATTTAAGAACTCGTTAATTGTAAGAACGCGTTTGATTCATTTTGTTGGTCATTGCTGCCGTGTGGTTTTGACTACGTCACTGTTTCAGTTAGTATCTTTGGCCCTTTGTTTAAGTTTAGATCGGCAAGTATTCGGATGTTCAACCACGAGCACTCATTTTCTCGCCGGGCGTTAAGCTTTGTCGAACATTGGTTTAACTTTCGAATAACCGATAGCCTTCGAATCTAGTTCTCATATGCGGTCATTTACTTAACTAGGAAAGTTGTGTCTAGTCGAAAGACGACAGTTCGACCGCATTTACCGACGATTTCCACCGTGTGCCCCAGAGCATGGCGGATGCAAGGACGACTTGCCCATGGATTAGTTTATACTGAGAGCGGACTTGCGCAACATCTGCCGCACCATCTCGCCTGCCCACCTGCGCCTGGTGTCAAGAAAAAGCTAGGACGACCGGTTGCGGGATCGGTCGTAGTGGCTGACTAAGCCAAACAGCCCGTCTGTGCTTGCCGCACGCGACCTCTCCCCCCAGAAAAGGCGTCAGGTTTTTACACAAAAGAGGTACTTGGCTTGGATCTTATGGATTTGAGAGCCCATTAGCGCATGTCAAGAAAGCGCTTTCGAGCCTGACTCACAGTCCACCAGTCGAACACTCCACAGAAACACAGGAGCGATTGCGAGGTCCGAGTTGTACCGTCAGTTGGCAACCTCCAAAGTCACGACGTTTAGTGCGTCCCGATATTTGCAAACTCGTCACATTTATTGTAGCAAGAAATGCGAATGCAGTCCTCAGAGTCGGTCTCACCCCCCCCCCCCCTGCACCTGTCAGTAGTCCGAACCGCTTAACCAACTGATGTGAGATTCAAGCGCAGTGGTTAACAGAGCCGTCCGCGCGTGCTACACATGCCCTGGCTCCCCATACAGGCTAGGTCATCACAAGGGAAGTGGGCTGCTGAGATCACACATGTGTTGGAGTACCATAAATGCCACCTAGGGAAGGAGCCGTAGAACGCGCTTCATACTTATGTAGGGGTGTCTGTTCCACGCCCGTGGTGGATGATGCCGGACGGGTTTCGGGTATGTTGTATGGGTCGGTGGGGAGATGTGTGATGAGATTTGGTCTGTAGTGGTTTACCGAAGATTTGCATGGAGGCGCATATGGCCAAATAGGCCCATGGAATGACTGAATGTCCGTGGGCAGTTGCGGCGAGTGCGACGGGCGTGTCGATGCTCCTGGCACCGGTTGGCCAGTCTGTGCGGTAGATCCGCCAGGCCGATTAATGATGTGCATGCACAGTGACACATGAATGGCAGTAGCTAAATACTCTGAGGAGAGCACAGCCCGAATAACTCTTGTATTAAGCCAAAATGCCCTCCCCCGTCCTTATTTATGTCTAACGCATTTGCGATGTATACACACCCCAACGGAGTCCGATCTACCGGTAAACGAGGTATCGGTAGTTCGACGGGCGTTGTCGACGATGTCCACCGTGTGCTCCACAGCGAGGTGAGAGCAGGCACGGTGACTTGTGGATGAATTAGTTTATAGTGGTAGCGGACTTGCACAGCATCTACCGCACCCCCTTCTCTCCCGCCTGAACTCGGTGTCAAGACATAGTCGAACGAGGTACTACAAAAGGCATCACAAAGTTCTGTTCTCCCACTTGGTGTGAGGTGAGAACATGCCATACCTATATCAGATCTTTAAAGTGGCTGGTAGTGACTGTGACTAGCCGCCTGACGGACAGCAGGGGGGGGGTAGATAATGACTTCTATGCGTTTAGCATGTGGGTGCACTACCCTGCACTTGAGCTACCAACCTCACAGTGTGGAGATTCTCGAGCCCCACATCCTGAAAACCCTACGGACAAAGGGATCAGTCAGGGCATATTAGCACCATTTTGACTTATTTCCGTCAGCGCTTGGTGATGCCCCTGTAACTAAGGTGTGGTGGCTTAGTTCGATGATTAACTGACCTGAGTTCAAAACCTGGACGCGTACCCTATGCGATACCAACACTTAGCTAGGCCAGATATGGCAGAAATGAACGTTTCAGTCTCTTTGCATTTGTTGCTGACGCTCCTCTCTTGTTTGTTATTAGTCATGATGCAACCACCTGTGTGACTTGTAGGCACTCAGTTCTAGGCAAGACGAAAGAATTTCCTCCGTCGAATAATTTTTCGCTGCTAATGCTTATGAGACTGTTCTGTTGTCCTTGATGCGCGCCATCATTGCTTCGTGCAGATGACTCATCGTTTGTGAATCAAACTGGCATCCGCATTTCAGCATGACTCTCCAGGGTCACAAGAAACAGCTCGACCATCGGAGGCGACGACGTCTATCGTGTGTCGCACGAAGTGGGGTTAAGCGCCAGTGAACTGGATCCCAATTTGTTTATAGAGATAGAAAACTTGCACAACATCTGCCGGAATCTCCTAACTCTCGTGTGGAAATTTTATCGTACGGCAATTGTGGTATAACTTTCTAGAAATCGCCTGGACACCTTGCACCCACCCGCTCATACATCACTTTCGGGTAAGTAAGGGTCTTCGAATCTAATCCTCACACGCAGTCGCTTACCTAAATAGGAAAGTTGTGTCCATTATGCTGGAGGATAGGGTACGAGTAAAATCCTCTCACAATCTCCAGGAAAATAAGCCATCAGTCCTGTTCTAGATTTCCCACCGCAAATGCCTTACACCGAAGGATTTGTAACGAGCGTCTGTGAGGGACTTTGCACAACAGTTGGCAAGGTCCAGGTCGTCTTTCACCAACCGAATGACCTGATTATTTGAAGGCTAATTTCTCTTGGGGGAGGGACACGTTGCCGACGCAAGAACGCCTGTACTTCTGCAGTACACTTTTCTCTCTTCGGGGAACGTCAGCACCTGCTTTCCTATCGACTTCTCTGCAACATTGCTAGGAATCTATCGGGCTGGCGCGACATGGACTCTCCTTCTCGAGTTTAGGTTCACCCTCTTAGATCGACGCTGTCGTTAAACTACCTCATCCCTGAGACTACAGCAATTACCCGAAATTAGCGGGTGTTACGTTCCTAGGCCTCCTGCCAATTTTGGATGGTTAACTAACAAGGACCTGTAAGTGCCTATCTTCATATGCTAAACGATAAATATGCCCTTAAACCACTTCAAGTTCATTTAGAAATGGATTTTATGGTTTGAATTGCCATTTAAAACTGCAAAGTCAAAAGAAAACATTTACAGTACTGTATTATAAAGTACATACAGTATGATACCGCACATGTACATACGTCTACTATCCGCCATCCTAGGCCTACTTGCGCATTCTCCGATACATTGAACTCTCGTGCGCGCTTTTCCCACGAGAAAATCAACGCTACGCGAATTTTAAGTGTGAAGGTTCCAAGGAGAAATAAGCGTGTTCGTGAAGCTGTAACTGTATTGGCCTGATGAGAAGTTACCGAAAGGAACGTTCGCTCGCCACTGTCTCTTCTGAACATAGTTACGGGGATTTTGCAACTTTAAAACAGACCCATAAAACTCGAATTTTTAGGATTTGACCGTGCTGCCCCCCTAAGAGAACTCTAGTAAATCTGACCCGATTGAATCCATCACGATGTACTGAAATTGTCGGCTTGAGGGTCTGCCAACTGACGGACTAAATCAGTTCTCTGAGGACGGAGACTCGCGCGCGCTGTTATTGGTTTTTACATGCCCGGTTTTAATGACAATCAGCGCCTGACCGGAAGTGGGAGGTTATACAGGTCAACAACCACTTCATATTGGGTTGCATTCCTACCTGCTTTGCGAAACAGCCTGCTTGTTACTGATCCTCAGTATTGTAGCCGGCACTTTGCTCAGGGCCTTCCAGTCATTTTGTCGTTTACAATTTATGTCGTTCTTAATCTCCGACAGTATATCCTGGGCACTGAAATGAATTCTTATTATTTTTGGTCGAATCTAATTTCGTAGCCGTACCTGCAGTAGCCAAGCGCCAGCCTGACCCCTAACCCTAGTCTCTGACCCCAATCCCTAACTTCTAACCCTTAAACACCCTACCTTAACCCCTTACTCCTGACAGGTACGGCTACGAAATGAGATCTTACCCCATCTTTACAATTTTAAACTAATTCCCATCGGTCATCAAGCTGTCATCACACTGCGTTGTACTGTCCGCTGCTGCTTCAACCTCTCTTGCCCATATTTATAGGTGTCTTTTGATGTGCGGTGAAAACTAACGCGTGGACATCTTAGGTGAAGATGGTAACGCCGGGCGAGTGATTAACTGGCGCCGCATGCAAAAGGTTTCGGCGTAATGAAGAAAAATTAGTTGATAGCGTGGTACATAAGGCGGTGTAGCGCAGTTTCTGAACATTTTCACGTAAATTATGATGGCGTCCGCTTCTGCTGCCGAGCCTAACTTCAGCGAAATTTCGTTTGGCTGATACTTCCTGTCGCTGAGAGACCAGGAAGATGTCGTTAAGAAGTTCAGCCAAATAAGAAGGATCACCATAAGTGTATTTTAGTCAACTGGCCAGTACAGCAAGACAAGAGGCTTCCACAAATACCCTTTGGTATCTCCTCATGTCAATAAGTTGGTGTATGTCAACTGGACGTATGTGTGTCTTATGACCCCGACAAAAAGGTTTGATGATTAATGGTTGCATTTGACATATATCGCTGACCCTGCTGAATGCGACTCGTTTTGTAGTGTCGTTCACGAACTGGAGGACATAATCATGGGAATATCCTTTAAAATGGACCACAACCACGACTCTGAGCCGCCCGAAAATGTTGACACGGTAGACATTTGCAAACGGCATGGTTTGCGGGACTTTCGTTCGCTAAGTCTGTCGCCCCCAAAAAGCTAGTTTGGTAACGACTTCCTAACACGTATGTCGTGATACAAGGGCGAACACTGGCTCTCCGGGCACACTTTAAGAAACTGATACGAAATGGAATGTTTAATGGCTACGCAGACTTGTTGTACAGGACAAGAGAGTAAGGAAAGGTAAGTTAAAACGCGGTTAACTATTTGGAAATTTCAGACAGTCAACTATAACTTCCGACTTTCTCACACTTGTAAGCTGTCTACTTCGCCCGTGTCCACGGAGGCAGATATTGGGGAGAAAATTCAAATCAGAGAACTAAGTACTTGTTTTACAGTTAGACGATGATGTTTCAGGTCAGTGAGGTTTGGGAGTAAGGCAAGATTCACCGCGGTGAGATTAGGAGGTAGGCTGCATGGGATATCAATTTAAATGCTGCAAAGCCACATCTATGACCGGATGTTGGTTTCTGCATATCCCAAATTCCGCCGCTTTGAAGGTGAAGCTGGCGAAGGTCTTCTCGAAATGATAACTCGGATCAGGCCCTCCGCCGGCCGATTGAAGGTTTATTAAAGGAGTTATCCTTGTTTTTAAAAACTGTTTCGTAGATTCTTTTAGGATAAATTACAAGATGAAAAACCTCTCTGATATGCGTGGGCGTATTCCGCACTCTGACCCGTCGGCGATGGGGATGACGGAATCTCTTCACCAAATGAAGGGCGGTGGCTTCCCTGATTTTCTATAGAACGAATGATATCTGTAGGCCGCATGTTTCACAACACCAGCCGTAAGGGCCGTGCTTGCCTTGTATACGGAGATGGTGCAAATAGCCGGCATCTATCAATCTAACCGCCATGGGCTTGCACTGTATCATATAGTTATAACTGAGAAGCATGGCCGTGCGCAGTCCGTGTTTTGTGCATTCATATTTGGAGAAACATTTAACGGGTCGTTCGGAAGTTTAAGAACTTGAAAAGCTAAATGAAGCGAAGAGGCGAGTTCCAGGAAGCTACCAACTGCGATAGACATGTAGCAACCTAGCTACTTCATCCTATAAGTACGGCAATACCTGGCCTATCCACTACCCCTACCTGACTCTGTCTCTGGTGCTGGATTCGAGCGAGAATCCGAAAAGTCAGGCTAAGAAAGCTTTTGTTTCAACAATCGCGTCTCCTTCGCTTTTTAATGTATTCCAAGCCCTCAGGCGCAAGGTCATTAGGCTCTATCGCTCAGCGACAGCTGACTTAGCCAGGTATTTTGTCCGGAAGGCTGTGAGAACCGTAAGTTTTTCTGCGTATGAAGCTGCTGTGCAGGACATCGAAAATAATTTTCTGGAACTATTGTCGCATGTCCAGGAAAAGGGGTTGACTTTTGAGCACTTGTGGGCTCACAGTACTCGAGCATAGGCCATCACCTATGGCGACAACACGACAAATAAGACCGAGAGTCTTAATCGAGTAATCAAACCATGGTGCAGGCGCTACATGAGTCTAAAGAACTGTGCAAACAGTCTGGCAACCTTTCTACAGTCAAAAGAACTTGGCAGTGAAAAGTTGAAGGCCGAGGTGTACTGCCGTCGCAGGTAGCATAATGATGGCCACAGACACGTTGTAGCCCTATGCCATAGACTAACAACGTATGAGTCAAATAATTCCCTCGAAAATCTTGATGCCAGCATAGGGATCGAAAGTATTAGTAGATGGATAGACGCGTGCAGTTGTCGGTTCTTTTCCAATTGGGAGCTGCCGTGTGTCCACATAGTAAACTGTATAGCCGCGAAATAAGTTGGTCCGCAACTCGCTCTGATGAGCTGTAGGTGGTTGATCGCCAGGGAAGTATTAGAAGTCCCTATTTCTAGTGAAACTCCTGGCATACAACCAGTCACGAGTTTCCTATCGGATGCTATTCTAGGGAACAATCTGCCCCCATTCACTGAGGCATACAAGTATCGCGAAGCAGTGATGTCCACAGAGCCCATTATTGAGGAACTCAAAGATTGTGGCCGAAGGCGCTTCAGTGAATCGCTTTGTAAATTAGACGCCCTCGCCGACGAAATCACAAACGGTGCTCTCTCTGATTCTCCTAACCAGTCGTCGCCCTACTCCACAGAGGCGGATGGAGACGAAGAGGACGCCGGCGAGGGTTTGGTAGTTACGCGCTGTGTTATGAGGCGGGAGAACTATATATTGCATGCACGCGTTAACGCGGGGCACGAACAGCTCACTTTGGTGCTATACAACAGCAGGCTACTCCCTAACTTTCACATCCCCGCGGTTGACCTCGCGCCAGGCCATCGAAAATAACGCCATTCACAATCAGGAGTCGTTCATATAACCAGGCTAGTGGGTCGACTCCTGGTACACTTGTAGTCCCAAGTATTAATACGTAGTGCATGCCCGACAGTTCACCTGATCAAGATAACTGTCCGTAGTCAGTCAGTTGCCCGTAATAATTGCTGTGATAGTAGGCAGTGCGCTTGCGAGGCCGAAATGCCGCAGTATGACTGTGGCAAAATAGGTAAAGATCTCCGGTGTTATATTCTTTGCTTGTTATGCGCAATTCCTTGTTAGCATGGCCCTGATTTTCTACGTTGAAATGCGCGACACAGCACTGCAATACCCCGCGGCATCTGAGCAAACGTTTATTTGAATAAACGGCAACAGAATCATTGGTAAGGAGAGTGAAGTAAAGTTGAATGCGTTCCTCGTAGACACGGCCTTAAAGGAACAGCCGGCAAAACTGTGACGCGGACGTCGTAAAAGTGGCATTACTGGACGCAATTTCTACCTAAATAGTATATCTCCGACGGGCGATTTATAAAACGGTTTGTTTTTTGTTGGAGATAACCAAATTCGTCTTCATAGGTCGACAAGAAATGCGAAAATACAGCAATCGACAAAGAACAACGGAATCAGTCGAAATAATATCGCCAATACGAAAAAACATAAACAGAAGTGGAGATATATACACATATACAAGGTTGCCTTAGGGTGAAATGGCGAAGCAAACCGAAAGATGTGAATTGACACAAGAAGAAACCGCCGTTATAGCACAGGGTCTATTTCAAAGAATGAGAAGAGAAAATGGACGGATACACACATTGTACGTTTATAAATAACGATCAAATACATGCTTAGATTGTCGTAATGACGTGCCTAACGGAAGGTATTGATGGCTGTAACTTAGATGACAGCAATGACATCTGTCGGTGAGTAGATTTGCTGAGCTAATGAAGGGACGCCCAACAGTAGGTTTTGATAGCGTTTGGTTAACTTTTTTATTGAGGAGTGTGCTTCTCCTGCGCTTTCGGCCTATTTTCCCCGACTTCTCTGTTTTTTTTCGTGTACTGGTGCTCTTTTGCACACTGATTCCCTTACTTTTTGGTATTGGAAATCTTCGTTCCGCCAGAAACCCTTGGCATGTCATACAATTAGCCAGTCCTGATGGCGGCAGCTTAAACTCAGACGCATCAGTTGATTGGAAAATCCTGTCTTGAGGTCCTTGTATCTCAAAATGCGCGGGATCGGGTGACACAAGCATATGCTTAGTAAAATGAGGCAGGACAGGTAGTGAAAAATACAAGTTTATTATCGAGTGGTTAGGTTGACGTGCACGCCCTTGGCCGCCTCAGCTTCTCTGATCGCCGATACCCATCAGAATTCCACTCTGGCCCCCGTGATTTCGAACCCTCAACCCGCAGATCTATACGTCAGCTCCTCATTTCGATCCCAAATTTTCCACTGACGATCACGGCGTGAATCCTCTGGTTTCGCCATTTGCTAGTAATTTAGTTGGTCAGCTAAAAGATCTCAGGTTTGCATTCCCCCTCCTACGCTTTGATGACCAACCTAGCATTTAGTGTCCTATCCTCGGCTGGACTCCAAGCGGACTGTGTCCGATGGCGTCTTGGTCCCTCTGTCTTGCCATTTCGGGACGGACAATCTCGTTCGGTTTAGAAAGCTCGTCCTTGTTGATTTACGTTTACCATATATAGGCCAGCCCTGTTCGATCCGCACATTTTCCCTCTCATGAGCGGCAATCTTTTTTCTCCTTAACGGTTAACAAATTCGCACTCATCTAGTTTTTCTCATAAGGAGTCTTTTCACTGCTCGCCGACCGTTTTTGTATGTATCTGTTTATTCTACAATCAAAAACTGCATAATGTACAGAATCTGCCTACTTGCTCTAAAATTTACGT
>CACRXP010000057.1:645710-662658 GCA_902702965.1 Spirometra erinaceieuropaei | reverse complement strand
GGCCTGATGAGAAGTTACCGAAAGGAACGTTCGCTCGCCACTGTCTCTTCTGAACATAGTTACGGGGATTTTGCAACTTTAAAACAGACCCATAAAACTCGAATTTTTAGGATTTGACCGTGCTGCCCCTCTAAGAGAACTCAAGTAAATCTGACCCGATTGAATCCATCATGATGTACTGAAATTGTCGGCTTGGGGGTCTGCCAACTGACGGACTAAATCAGTTCTCTGAGGACGGAGACTCGCGCGCGCTGTTATTGGTTTTTACATGCCCGGTTTTAATGACAATCAGCGCCTGACCGGAAGTGGGAGGTTATACAGGTCAACAACCACTTCATATTGGGTTGCATTCCTACCTGCTTTACGAAACAGCCTGCTTGTTACTGATCTTCAGTATTCTAACCGGCACTTTGCTCAGGGCCTTCCAGTCATTTTGTCGTTTACAATTTATGTCGTTCTTAATCTCCGACAGTATATCCTGGGCACTGAAATGAATTCTTATTATTTTTGGTCGAATCCTATTTTGTAGCCGTACCTGCAGTAGCCAAGCGCCAGCCTGACCCCTAACCCTAGTCTCTGACCCCAATCCCTAACTTCTAACCCTAAACCCCCTACCTTAACCCCTTACTCCTGACAGGTACGGCTACGAAATGAGATCTTACCCAATCTTTGCAATTTTAAACTAATTCCCATCGGTCATCAAGCTGTCATCACACTGCGTTGTACTGTGCGCTGCTGCTATAACCTCTCTTGCCCATATTTATAGGTGTCTTTTGATGTGCGGTGAAAACTAACGCGTGGACATCTTAGGTGAAGATGGTAACGCCGGGCGAGTGATTAACTGGCGCCGCATGCAAAAGGTTTCGGCGTAATGAAGAAAAATTGGTTGATAGCGTGGTACATAAGGCGGTGTAGCGCAGTTTCTGAACATTTTCACGTAAATTATGATGGTGTCCGCTTCTGCTGCCGAGCCTAACTTCAGCGAAATTTCGTTTGGCTGATACTTCCTGTCGCTGAGAGACCAGGAAGATGTCGTTAAGAAGTTCAGCCAAATAAGAAGGATCACCATAAGTGTATTTTAGTCAACTGGCCAGTACAGCAAGACAAGAGGTTTCCACAAATACCCTTTGGTATCTCCTCATGTCAAGAAGTTGGTGTATGTCAACTGGATGTATGTGTGTCTTATGACTCCGACAAAAAAAGTTGATGAATAATGGCTGCATTTGACATATATCGCTGACCGTGCTGAATGCGACTCGTTTTGTAGTGTCTTTCACGAACTGGAGGACATAATCATGGGAATATCCTTTAAAATGGACCACAACCACGACTCTGAGCCGCCCGAAAATGTTGACACGGTAGAAATTTGCAAACGGCATGGTTTGCGGGACATTCGTTCGCTAAGTCCGTCGCCCCCCAAAAGCTAGTTTGGTAACGACTTCCTAACACGTATGTCGTGATACAAGGGCGAACACTGGCTCTCCGGGCACACTTTAAGAAACTGATACGAAATGGAATGTTTAATGGCTACGCAGACTTGTTGTACAGGACAAGAGAGTAAGGAAAGGTAAGTTAAAATGCGGTTAACTACTTGGAAATTTCAGACAGTCAACTATAACTTCCGACTTTCTCACACTTGTAAGCTGTCTACTTCGCCCGTGTCCACGGAGGCAGATATTGTGGAGAAAATTCAAATCAGAGAACTAAGTACTTGTTTTACAGTTAGACGATGATGTTTCATGTCAGTGAGGTTTGGGAGTAAGGCAAGATTCACCGCGGTGAGATTAGGAGGTAGGCTGCATGGGATATCAATTTAAATGCTGCAAAGCCACATCTATGACCGGATGTTGGTTTCTGCATATCCCAAATTCCGCCGCTTTGAAGGTGAAGCTGGCGAAGGTCTTCTCGAAATGATTACTCGGATCAGGCCCTCCGCCGGCCGATTGAAGGTTTATTAAAGGAGTTATCCTTGTTTTTAAAAACTGTTTCGTAGATTCTTTTAGGATAAATTACAAGATGAAAAACCTCTCTGATATGCGTGGGCGTATTCCGCACTCTGACCCGTCGGCGATGGGGATGACGGAATCTCTTCACCAAATGAAGGGCGGTGGCTTCCCTGATTTTCTATAGAACGAATGATATCTGTAGGCCGCATGTTTCACAACACCAGCCGTAAGGGCCGTGCTTGCCTTGTATACGGAGATGGTGCAAACAGCCGGCATCTATCAATCTAACCGCCATGGGCTTGCACTGTATCATATAGTTATAACTGAGAAGCATGGCCGTGCGCAGTCCGTGTTTTGTGCATTCATATTTGGAGAAACGGCTGAAAACATTTAACGGGTCGTTCGGAAGTTTAAGAACTTGAAAAGCTAAATGAAGCGAAGAGGCGAGTTCCAGGAAGCTACCAACTGCGATAGACATGTAGCAACCTAGCTACTTCATCCTATAAGTACGGCAATACCTGGCCTATCCACTACCCCTACCTGACTCTGTCTCTGGTGCTGGATTCGAGTGAGAATCCGAAAAGTCAGGCTAAGAAAGCTTTTGTTCCAACAATCGCGTCTCCTTCGCTTTTTAATGTATTCCAAGCCCTCAGGCGCAAGGTCATTAGGCTCTATCGCTCAGCGACAGCTGACTTAGCCAGGTATTTGGTCCGGAAGGCTGTGAGAACCGTAAGTTTTTCTGCGTATGAAGCTGCTGTGCAGGACATCGAAACTAATTTTCTGGGACTATTGTCGCATGTCCAGGAAAAGGGGTTGACTTTTGAGCACTTGTGGGCTCACAGTACTCGAGCATGGGCCATCACCTATGGCGACAACACGACAAATAAGACCGAGAATCTTAATCGAGTACTCAAACCATGGTGCAGGCGCTACATGAGTCTAACGAACTGCGCAAACAGTCTGGCAACCTTTGTACAGTCAAATGAACTTGGCAGTGAAAAGTTGAAGGCCGAGGTGTACTGCCGTCGCAGGTAGCATAATGATGGCCACAGACACGTTGTAGCCCTATGCCATAGACTAACAACGTATGAGTCAAATAATTCCCTCGAAAATCTTGATGCCAGCATAGGGATCGAAAGTATTAGTAGATGGATGGACGCGTGCAGTTGTCGGTTCTTTTCCAATTGGGAGCTGCCGTGTGTCCACATAGTAAACTGTATAGCCTCGAAATAAGTTGGTCCGCAACTCGCTCTGATGAGCTGTAGGTGGTTGATCGCCAGGAAAGTATTAGAAGTCCCTATTTCTAGTGAAACTCCTGGCATACAACCAGTCACGAGTTTCCTATCGGATGCTATTCTAGGGAACAATCTGCCTCCATTCACTGAGGCATACAAGTATCGCGAAGCAATGATGTGCACAGAGACCATTATTGAGGAACTGAAAGATTGTGGCCGAAGGCGCTTCAGTGAATCGCTTTGTAAATTAGACGCCCTCGCCGACGAAATCACAAACGGTGCTCCCTTTGATTCTCCTAACCAGTCGTCGCCCTACTCCACAGAGGCGGATGGAGACGAAGAGGACGCCGGCGAGGGTTTGGTAGTTACGCGCTGTGTTATGAGACGGGAGGACAATATATTGCATGCACGCGTTAACGCGGGGCACGAACAGCTCACTTTGGTGCTATACAACAGCAGGCTACTCCCTAACTTTCACATTCCCGTTGTTGACCTCGCGCCGGGCCACCGACAGTAACGCCATTCACAACCAGGAGTCGTTCATATA
The DNA here is from genome assembly GCA_902702965.1 of Spirometra erinaceieuropaei. Taxonomy (NCBI): domain Eukaryota; kingdom Metazoa; phylum Platyhelminthes; class Cestoda; order Diphyllobothriidea; family Diphyllobothriidae; genus Spirometra; species Spirometra erinaceieuropaei. Next base: position 658,930 of record CACRXP010000057.1, on the reverse strand, counting down.
ACCAGGCTAGTGGGTCGACTCCTGGTACACTTGTAGTCCCAAGTATTAATACGTAGTGCATGCCCGACAGTTCACCTGATCAAGATAACTGTCCGTAGTCAGTCAGTTGCCCGTAATAATTGCTGTGATAGTAGGCAGTGCGCTTGCGAGGCCGAAATGCCGCAGTATGACTGTGGCAAAATAGGTAAAGATCTCCGGTGTTATATTCTTTGCTTGTTATGCGCAATTCCTTGTTAGCATGGCCCTGATTTTCTACGTTGAAATGCGCGACACAGCACTGCAATACCCCGCGGCATCTGAGCAAACGTTCATTTGAGTAAACGGCAACAGAATCATTGGTAAGGAGAGTGAAGTAAAGTTGAATACGTTCCTCGTAGACACGGCCTTAAAGGAACAGCCGGCAAAACTGTGGCGCGGACGTCGTAAAAGTGGCATTACTGAACGCAATTTCTGCCTAAATAGTATATCTCCGACGGGCGATTTATAAAACGGTTTGTTTTTTTATTGGAGATAACCAAATTCGTCTTCATAGGTCGACAAGAAATGCGAAAATACAGCAATCGACAAAGCACAACGGAATCAGTCGAAATAATATCGCCAATACGAAAAAACATAAACAGAAGTGGAGATATATACACATATACAAGGTTGCCTTAGGGTGAAATGGCGAAGCAAACCGAAAGATGGGAATTGACACAAGAAGAAACCGCCGTTAAAGCACAGGGTCTATTTTAAAGGATGAGAAGAGAAACTGGACGGGTACACGCCTTGTACGTTTATAAATAACGATCAAATACATGTTTAGATTGTCGTAATGACGTGCCTAACGGAAGGTATTGATGGCTGTAACTTAGATGACAGCAATGACATCTGTCGGTGAGTAGATTTGCTGAGCTAATGAAGGGACGCCCAACAGTAGATTTTGATAGCGTTTGGTTAACTTTTTTATTGAGGAGTGTGCTTCTCCTGCGCTTTCGGCCTATTTTCCCCGACTTCTCTGTTTTTTTTCGTGTACTGATGCTCTTTTGCACACTGATTCCCTTACTTTTTGGTATTGGAAATCCTCGTTCCGCCAGAAACCTTTGGTATGTCATACAATTAGCCAGTCCTGATGGCGGCAGCTTAAACTCAGACGCATCAGTTGATTGGAAAATCCTGTCTTGAGGTCCTTGTATCTCAAAATGCGCGGGATCGGGTGAAACAAGCATACGGTTTATAAAATGAGGCAGGACAGGTAGTGAAAAATATAAGTTTGTTATCGAGTGGTTAGGTTGACGTGCACGCCCTTGGCCGCCTCAGCTTCTCTGATCGCCGATACCCATCAGAATTCCACTCTGGCCCCCGTGATTTCGAACCCTCAACCCGCAGATCTATACGTCAGCTCCTCATTTCGATCCCAAATTTTCCACTGACGATCACGGCGTGAATCCTCTGGTTTCACCATTTGCTAGTTATTTAGTTGGTCAGCAAAAAGATCTCAGGTTTGCATTCTCCCTCCTACGCTTTGATGACCGACCTAGCATTTAGTGTCCTATCCTCGGCTGGACTCCAAGCGGACTGTGTCCGATGGCGTCTTGGTCCCTCTGTCTTGCCATTTCGGGACGGACAATCTCGTTCGGTTTAGAAAGCTCGTCCTTGCTGATTTACGTTTACCATATATAGGCCAGTCCTGTTCGATCCGCACATTTTCCCTCTCATGAGCGGCAATCTTTTTTCTCCTTAACGGTTAACAAATTCGCACTCATCTAGTTTTTCTCATAAGGAGTCTTTTCACTGCTCGCTGACCGTTCTTGTATGTATCTGTTTATTCTACAATCAAAAACTGCATAATGTACAGAATCTGCCTACTTGCTCTAAAATTTACGTGTAAATTTATATTTCCTTCCCATGACGAGACTCTCGAGGACCTTTCAATAAAATCATTTATTCATTTAAGTTTCTTATCGAGTGCAAAAAACGGAGACCTAATACAAGGTGGGTTGCGGTAGAAAGAAAAGAACAATGGAACGACTTATCGTGGAGGGGTTGGGAGTTGCTCGTCCGCACGTGACCTTGGAGGTGCAGTCCATGTCAAAAAACGGAAGAATGTCATCTAACGTAAGTGTTAATTAAAACGACCAGGGTTAGGACTCTGGTTAGATCTCCGCCTGTTACACAGCACTCCGAAGGTGGATCACTATTCTCAATGCTAAGATCGACAGGGGTGAGTGTACGGTAACCTCTATGGACACCGGGCTGACCTGGTCGGCAGGGTGGATGGGTAAGTAGATGGGTTAGCAAACTAGTAGGCGACCGCGGTAGGGTTTAATATTGTCAAAACGTGCGGTGAAGGGGCGGGCGTTAGGGTGGATGACGCCGCGGATAAGCAGGATGGTGGGTGAGGAGGCGCTTATGACAATAAAGGGTCCTTGCCAGGGGTAACGGAAGTTAGCGGAGATTCCGCATGGGTGTGAAGAGCTGTAACACATGACGAGATCGCCTCTTTTACGTGTAGCGCCGGATTAATGACGGTCGAACCGCTCCTTTTGATGGAGCGCTGAACTTCCTAGGTTCCTGTACTGCAAATGCTCTCGCATGGGCGTGTTGCGCAATCGTGTGAGATGGTTATATCGGGAATGGGTAAGAGGTAGAGGAGGTCGATCGGAAGGCGCATGTCAAGTCCGGTCTAGGGATAGTGGAGGTGAGACCGGCGGATGAATAGAGGGAACCACGGTGAACTAGGAGGCAGAAGGGCACGTGTACGTCCCAGTCGTGTTCGTAACAATCCTTGGAAGTAACGAGGAGGAGTTTGTGCAAGGTGCGATTCGTTCGCTCCAAAAGGCCGTTTCCTTCCTGGTGGTATGGTTTGGTCCGTGTTTCGCGGATCTGAAGGGTATCAGAAACATTCTGGAGCAACTGGGAGTCGAAGTTGCTGTCACATTCTAAATGAAACGGTAAGGGAGCACCCCATCGTCTTATCCGTGTGCGAGTGATGGCCTTCACGACGGACGTGGCGTCTTGTTGGAGGAGGGGGACGACCTCGACCCACTTGGAGAAATAGTCCACCATGACAAGGACGTACTCGAATCCGCGGACAGAGATAGGAGGCTGCCCAATGATGTCTAGCGCGACTCACTCACTAGGAAACTCTGCGGTCATTGGTTGCATTTGGCTGGGCACCGGGGATGGGAGTTTTGAAGGATGCGCGCGTAGAGCAGGATTGACAGAAGTGGGAGACGGAGGCGCGTAGCTGTAGCCACCAGAGGCGTATGCGGACGGATAGCTCCGTCCGGCGTTGGTCGCAATGGCCTAAATCCGAGTGTAGGTAGGTTAACACAGTGTCGATTAAACAGCCTGGCACCACTGGGCGCAAATAATGGGGCGAGGGATCGCGGAGGAAGAGGACGTCTAGCAGGACAATCAGGTGAGTTCATTGGTGCAACAGTAAGCGCGCATTTTGACCCGTTCCTAGAATCTCTTGTTCGCTGGGTTTAGATAGCCATTAAGTTAAATGTCAGTAAATGACAACGATATCAGGATCCGAGCTCTGTGCTGAGGACCAGGTGTATGCGGTGGATTTTGAAACAATAATAGCGTTAACGTCCATATTGAGTGGTTCATCTTCTATACTGATTGTGTAGAAGAGGCGTGAAAGTGCGTCCGCATTACTATGTTTATGCCGCGCACGGAACTGGCACTCGGAGCCGAAGTTCTGTAAAATCTCCTGCCAACGGGATAGCTGGTCCATAGTGTCCTTGATGGAGCGCAACCACTGTAGGGCGCGATAGTCCGTATGTAGGATGAAGCGCCGGCCGACGAGGAGATGTTTAAATTGACGTATGAACACGATGGTCGTCAGCAATCCGCGTCTGAAGGTGCAGTAATTACGGTGTGCTTTAGTGTGTTTCTGCCGAAACAGATTGGGTGTTCTGCACCATCCTTACCGACACAATAAAGAACACATCCGATGGCAAACTGGCTTCCACCAGTTTCTAGTATGAACGGGAGGGCGTCGTCGTTGACGTTGGGAAGAGCTGGGAATGGCGCTGAGCATAATGCCGCACGAAGGTTGTTGAAGACGGAGTCGCATTCGGAGGACCAAGTGCAAGACCAGTCATTTTTAGTGAGCTTTTGAAGGGGGCCAGTGATCTGAGTGAAATTCCGAATTAAATGTCGATAGTATGATGCAAGGCTGAGAAATTTCCGTAGTTCAGTTTGGTTCGTTGGGGTCTTCCATGTACGCATGTGCCTGATTCGGTCGGGTATGAGTGATATACGTCCCGTGAAAGACGATTGCCAAGAAACTGGACCTCAGAACGTAGAAGAAGGCATTCAGTGGGGCTGTGAGTAAGTCCGGCCTCCTGGAGAGCCACTAAAACTTCCCGTAGATTCGAATTGTGTTCGTCTGTAGAAAGGCCAAACACAATGATGTCGTCTAGGTAGCGGAAGCACTTATACGAGATGATATGACGGATTCACGACACATTAAGCGCTGGAAAGTAGCTGTTGCGTTAAACAGCCCGGAAGATAGGGTTTGAAATTCGAGCAAACCTTGGGGAACAGTGAATGCTGTCTACTGACGGTCGTTTGAGTAGATTTTCACTTGCCAGCAACCCGACTTGACGTCAAGAGTGAAAAACCAAGCAGCCTGGCCTATTGTGCCTATTATGTCCTCCAACCTCGACAGTGGAAATGAAACTCTCACTGTCATGACATTTAGACGACGGTAGTCAATGCACACGCGTGGGAAGCCATCCTTTTTGGACACTAATGCAATGGGCCAAGCCCAAGGGGCGAAGGATGGTTGGATACTCTTGGAAAGTAACAATTCATCCAGTAGTTAATCGGCCTCATCGCGGCCCGCTGCTACCGTCGTAGCGGCTGGGCGAGGGAGCGACGCCGGATCACGGATGTTATTAGAGGGGGAGGACGGTAGCTTAAAATCAGACGGACCAGCGGATTAGAAAATCCTGTCTAGAAATGCGCTATATACCACCGATAACTGTTAGCGATAATTAACCTCGTTCATCAGTTCTGTCGCTGTTTGTTGTGCAAACCGTTAGTCCTACGGTCTGATTACAGGGTCTTTTAGTGGTTAGAAATCGCCGAGAATGCTGAGGGCCACCTTGCTGTTTGGCAAGAAATATTGCAGGAATGTAAATTCATTTGTTCCTACCGCCCGGGCAAACACCATGTTAGCGGAGGTGTTATTTCACGACGCTCGACAAACTCCGACTCCACGGAGTATAACATCTTTTTTAAAGGAGTCAGTGCTGTGTATACGAGCAAACCAACTCGACACCACTGAACAGTGGCTTAGAGCACAGACTCAGACACGGCAATAGTATATAACCACTTACTATAGGGCAACCTCGACCTACCGACATCGAGCCTCGCGGTTCTTCTAGAGCATTACCGTAGGCACTGACCACAACAACTGATTGACAGTGAGGTTTTTTGCCCCGAAATGGCCAGAAAGTCTTGTGCAACCCGTACTCACAGCTTTACAAGCCGAGTTAGGTTACGTATGACAGAACAAGATGGAAGTGGCAGCTCGACAACGATGTTGGTGGCCAAACCTCTTTGGACAGGTGGCTATCTTCTGAAATACTTGCACCAGGGATGCTTCTTTTAAATAATCCCAACAACAGAGATGTGCACCTCTCCAACCATTGTTCACAAGCTTCCCATTTCAACGTCTAGGTCTCGAAATCCTCCGTCCCCTGCCGTTTACAATTTCCGGTCACATATTTATACCAGTAGTGGCGGATTATTTCACTAGATCTACAGAGACAGTACTCCCATGACGTCAAAGAGTCTCATCAGTGACTAACGCAATACCTAATGACTGGGTGTACAGTTCCGGGGAACTCTGTCTGTTCACTCTGATTGAGGAGCCAAATTACGCAGTAAATTGGCACGATGTGTGTGCGGCCTCCTCGACACATATAAGACTGGCACGGCATCCGCCCACCTTGAAGGAAGTGGATGGATTAAAAAGCCAACCGGACGCTGGTTCGTGTACTGAAGACGCCTGCTAAGGAGAACAACACACATGATTGGGATAAAAGGCTGTTGTGCGCGTTGGTGACCTACCGCACCGCTGCACGCAACGCCATTTAGTAAGCTGCTTGTTATATTGACCCGGCGCCACTTCCATAATCTGGCTGACTAATACGCGCCCTTGATCGTCTTCCGCCCCCTTAGAAGAGTCGTATGTGGTCGTCGGTGTGCACCACCTCATCACTTGCGTACTTCGGCCGCCTGAATTTCCAATGGGCCGACATTCACTGCGCACTTTGGTAGACTAAAGTCACATCGAGAACGCCCCTTACAGCCACAGCGCATAAGGTGCCCATCCTTCCTCCCCATTTAGTGGCCCATGCAGGTTAGAGAAGAAACTGTAGTGAGATGAAAAAGCGTTTTGTCCTGGTGTGCCAAAAATAGGCCTTTAAAAACTTTGGCAAACCTTCAAGAACAATTTATTGTCGTGCTGCATTCTTACGGCTTTTATGCTTTTTTAATTTTACTCGCGATAGAGCGGTTTATTTCTTACATTGGTGACCCTGCATCGTCCATAACGCCTTCTGTTTTACCTCCGTGTGTGACTATTTCCAGTCAAATTTATCCCCATCACATTTTCTATTGATCAGATTATTTGAGCCAAACCTTATTTGACACTCGTGCTGCCTCAGCGTTTCAACCAAAAAGAGTGCTACACTTCACTCTCAATGTCAACGCACCAGTCATCTACCCCAATTATCTGACCTCTGACCGACATCGGCGAATCATCTCCAACGATCCTACCGGCCAGCCGATGGCCGGCACTCATCTCTTTGACCTTCCAGTAGTGTGGCTTGGTAACATCGCGCTGTGGCTGCACTTTGTTAAGTTCTGTTTCACCCTCTGCCAGAGTACAAGAGAGGATGCAAAATTTCACTACGTCGTGGCAACACTCCCAATGGATGTCACCATGGACCTTCGCGACTTCATAGATTGCAGCCCACAGGAGACCCATATGCTGCCCTAAAGGAGGCTCTCAACCCCGCATCTCCCTCTCAACGCAAAGACGCCTGAATGGCTTGATTTCTGAGGAGGACCTTGATGACAGGAAGCCCACGCATCTTCTTAGGTGTTTGAAGCAGCTGGTGGACGAGAGAACTTTGGATGCAATCATGTTCGAGCAACTTCTCCTCCAACGACTGCCCCTTCTGTGCAAGCTATCCTTGCGTCTAACACTCCTTCGAGCGCCCAGATGTTTGCAGAGACTACTGACCGTATACTACAGTACTACCGACCTCCCATTACGCCCGCCATTCAACATAAACTATCCCTCATATTATGCTCAAACTTCACAAAATCCTATTTTTATGCTTCCTATTTCTCCAATCCCATAAAGTAGCATTCCTCTGCCTGGGGCCTGCTCAAATGTTTTCCCATACAATGCTGCATCTTTTGTTGGTGGCAATTGCAGCGTATCCTGCCCGGGCAGTCAGGACATCATGCGACAAACGCGTCACAAACGAACGATCAAGGTCATGACCCATGGTCACACCTTCTTTGTGCTGATTGGCCACCCATCAGCCTAGGACAGTTCCCCTTGCCATATAGCCGGCCTTTTCCACAAGCCTCCTCAATTGTGCTGTCTATTATACTCGGTACACCTCCTATTTCCAAATAACTTTCTGTTTTGCATACATAGCAGTAATAATCCCACAAATTTTAGGCCACAGCAAGTTTGCCTTCCACCAATTGCTTCTTCTCAACAGCTTAATTTTCCACCACCACCAGCTCCCCATTTTATAAGTATCAATAAGCGGTACCTACATCTTAGGAATACCTATAGTATTATCCCTCTGATCGCACGATTAGTCGTGCAAAAGCTATCACAACTAAGAAGTGGGGCTGTTGAGCTTGACCCAGATGTTTTGTGCATTACAGAATCATGGGCTCATTCTCTAATTTCAGACTTAGCACTCAATATAGATAGCCTCAGCTTATACCGTCAGGATCGTGTTGGAGAACGTGGCGGTGATTGCCTTCTTTGCAGCAGAGCCTCAGTTTCACATTCACACCTTATCACCGGAACACTTCTGCCTTCTCTGGAAATTTATGTTTCGCGCCGGTAATCCTTCCACAAAATAGGAAAGACTTAGTCGGATGTGAAAATAATCCTCCTTGTTACTTCGGAAATGAAAGTCAACTCTGTGAACTTTCTGAAACAATGCAGGGACTTCTTTCGATGTCAAAATCATCGTAGGCGATTCTACTTTGCCAGAAATCGACTAGCACACACATACTTCCGCTCCTAAATTCCAGAAGCTTCTAGACACCATTCACTTGTCAAACTTGTCTCAATTAGTCCACTCTTCAACCAGAAACGATAGTGCATTAGATTTAAGTTTTACTGATGGCATCTGCTCTCTTTCTATAGAATTCAATCATGACATTCTGCAAGGAACCATGCATTAATTCATTGCCGCCTTCCAGTTGCCAACATTGCAACGTAACATTTTCGACGTTGCAAATGTTAACAAGTAATCAGTAAATTATTTAACAAGCACTCTTGATTGGCACAATGTTTTTTTCAAATAATGATCTAAATTTTTTTAACGATCTATTAGAATTCGGAGCACAAGGTCTTTTTGACCTAATTCCACGAAAGACGTTTAAATCGGGTACCACTTCCACCGCTGTCCAACACTTTCTGTGAGCTCATTATCAATTTTCCTAAGAATCGTTGAAATATTCGAAGTAGCTTAGAAAATGAGGCTAACGCGAGATAGGTGTAGAGAGTCTTTAGTTATTAATGGCGTGAATGCTTCTAGATCAGATGCTAAGATCTTTCGTCAAAGATCATCTGATAAATCCCACCAAGTCATTCCGTCTTTGCTTAACACCAACGTTACTTTCATTACAGCCGAGTCAGACAAAGCAGAAATGCTAAATTCATTTTTTGTCAAACATTCCACAATTGAAACTGACCCAATCACTTTAATCCCTCCGTTGTCGGATGCCTTCCTCACCACTCCTGAACTTATTCAAAAACAGATAAACCAGCCTACTAAATCGCACTCAGTAAGTACGGTCAATATTCCGCACTGCTCAGCAAACTCTTTGCAGTCTTTCTCGTAAATGGCTTCTTTCCGGACTATTGAAAAATATCCATTATTAGTTATTAGCCCTTCCCAGCATGGTTTTTTTTTACCAGATCGTTCTTGTGAAACATGGCATCTCTCGTTTCTCAATCTACACCCTTCTCTTCGTAATGACCATCTATCTGTGGTCGTTATTTATTTTGATCTTAATAATGCCTTTGATTAAGTGCCACATATAAGGTACTTGGTTTAATTAGAAGCTCTGGGAGTTCGCAGTCCCCCAACAGATTTTATCAGATCATACCTGTCTAATCGTAAACAAAAGGTTTTAGTGGCATCTTCACGTCCCAGGGGAAACTCCTATTAAAATTGCTGGCCTACAAGGTACCGTTTTAGGTCTTCTCTTGTTCCTGCATTACATATATGATATCTCGTCGGCAGTTAAAAATTCTCAATCATTTACTTATGCTGATGATCTCAAATATGTTTATTCTTTCAATAAATCTAAGAGCCTCTATTGACTGCAACAAATCCACGTTAACTTGCCTGCTCTCTCAGCTTGGAACTCAAAATTGCGAATGAAATTCTCTGCGTCTAAATTTCCCTGTATGTGTTTTTGACCTGAGAGGCTACCGCATCCAGTGGTCTTTCAGGGCACACCTATGACTGAATGTACCACCATCAAGGATTTGAATTTAAGCCACACAAATAATTTTGATCTCTTGCCACACGCTGACAGAATTACGGCAAAAGTTGCCCAGATTTGCGGCTTTATATCTTACAATCTCTATCTTTCTGGAATTAAATTAAGACACTGTCGTATGTTTGCACTTCCCATTCTCGAGTATTGTTGCCCATTCTTTGGTTTGATGAACGAGGCTAGTTGTTCAAAAATAGAAAGTGTCGAAAGGCGTTTTACTAGAAAACTTTTAGGCACGGATCATCCAAATATCTCCTAATCAGATAGATGCCAGATAATTAACCTAACATTGTTATGGGTTCGAAGACTAGAAGCAGGCTTCTGTGTCCTCTTTCGCATTAATAATATTTCAAATCTTCCTCGGATTTCAGCGCTTAACCCTAGTAGTCGCCCATACAATTTTGCAATTCTGCGTTGATTATACCCACCTCTTACTCCAACTCTAAACACTGTCTTTGTCCCGCTTACAGGTATACTCTTCGCTGGAATAACCTTTCAATAAATATAAGATCTTCAGATAATCTACACACTTTTAAGAGAAGGCTGCGTCTTTATTTGAATACTAGCTGTATTAAATGTTTATATTCCTCATCCTTCCCAGACAATTTTCTCTATGACACCAAGGAAGAGCCAGCGGGAATTTAGGACGCCGCCATTAACTTTCCGTCTTCGCTCACATTTCCTTCCTTTATGTGAAGTATCGCTTCCTAGGGTCACTCATCAGAAATGTTAATTTTTTTGATTTTTCAGTTCATGCATCATGCCCCTCACAGAATGCGCTCTATGGACGCTCTTGGCGGAGCATTCTGTATTCGCCATCTATTAGTAGTTTGGTCGCACCTCCGTTGACAACTCCTCGGCTGGGCTCGAAGCGGACGGTGGCCGATAGCGTCTGGGTTCCTCTCGCCTGGCCTCTGACGCGAATAGTCTCATCCGGCGTATCAATTCTGCCCTGACGATGTCCGTTCTGAATCTCGTTTACAATACCACATGCAAACCAGTCCTGTCCGACCCGCATACGTAACCCTCATGGCTGACATTTATTCATGCCCTGACTATGTCCGATTATAATCCGATATATACTGCCACATGCAGGCCAGTCCTGCCGGCATTTTTATGTTATTATGAACGAGGGTTTTTTGTCCTGCAGAAGTAATCCAATCATTTTTAAATTTTTAAGTGGAGTCCTTTTCACCGCTTGCTCATCATTTTTCTTAATGGACTTCAAATTCAGAAACTATGAAATGAATTATGTATAGATTCTGCCTTCCCCGTCTAAAATTCGTATGTAACTCGATTTCACTTGCTTTCTTTGGACCCCGATGGGTCTTTAATTAAAATTTATTCATTTATTATATCTATTTATTTAGTCAGCCAGTCATACCTAACCTGAAGTGTGGAACAGATAGGACGCGACCCCGCGACCTGTGAGTTACAAGTCCAACGTCTCTTACCACTGAGGCACGGGCTCGATGTCGGCTGCGATCGGGAATATGAGGGGATAGAGTAGCGCTTACCGATCGTGTTACGGAACTCACTCGTTCCGGTGTGTCTTAGAGCTCTCTCTCTCGAGCCCTAACAGCAGCCGCACAGCGGCGCATGATGTAGGCAGAATGTTATTACCGACAAAGGGGCACTGGGATGGCCATTTCTGCCAATACTATGAACCGCTGTACGGCTGCTGGTTGGGTTCAAAAAAGAGCCCGTAAGGCACAACGGGACGAATGAGCTCCGTAAAAATGATCGGTGAGCGCCCCTGTACCATTGACTGTGTAGTGCTTATGTGGGACTATCCGTTATTCTCCGTTTTGCATACTCCAGACAAAAAAGACGCAGCATGTGGTGGGGCGACTTCAAGCTGATGAGGGCAGATCAAAATATTCTACTCCAACACACTTAAAAAAATACAAACCGGCATCTGTTCTGTTTAAGGAAAACTGAAACATCATCTGCCCCTGAATTTATCGAAATTCGCGTCTACGAAGTAAATATATACCAGTGATACGGTTTACAGAAACGATTCCCTTCAGAATTCAAAATTTTTGACGGATCGCACTTAGAATTTTGTCTGTCCCACAATGACTTCCAATTCATAAAAATAGTACATGATTCAATCCATTACGGGATGGTTTTATGGAAGGATTTACGGGTAAGGAGCTTGTACGTTCCCACGTATGTTTTCCCATTTTTATTGGCACCTTTTACAACATACTTTACATTTTTTGTTTTCCTCAAAAAACTATGGCCTTCTGTTTCCCCCAACCCTCGTACTATTTGTTTGAATCTCCCGTTTTCATCCCGCGCAACTTGACGCTGCCCGTCTGACTATACGCCACATCTTTCTGACTGTACGCCTGGAGACATTTGGTTGTAAGCGTAACATTTAAATCTTGCTAATCATGTCAATTATAGAACCGTGTTTCCGTAAAATTCTTCACTTGTCTACATCGTTTCGGCGTACGGACTGCACGAAGTAAGCCGACTCAGGCGACTGAATCTAGACAGGCTAGAGAGCAGCTAGGTCCAACAGACTCTGTGTGAGTAACGCAAACAGGCAACAAATAGCAGTCGAAAGTACACCACAGAGCTCTTATGGAGCCTCTTGTAGGAACTCGTCAGGAGCTTCCTGCCGTTGTGCCGTTTGTCAAAAGTTCCACCACTACCTCGCTGGCAAGCGGTTCATACTACGCGCCGAACATCAGGCACTGCGGTGGTTGGAGAACTTCAAGGATCCGACTGGTCAACTCTCGCTCTGTGAGGCAGACCTTACAGAGTATTCATACACTGCCGTCCATCGTGCCGGTAAGAAATATCAGAATGGGGACGCAATGTCTCGCGATGCACAGACGACACCGCCACTCGATACACATGCCCAGGTGACTGTTGTTGCGTTTGGCGCTCCTAATCACTCACGACGGGCATCGGCTCAAGCCGCAGTGCTCTAAATATCGCCTATGAGTGATAGTATTCTTCGCCGCTCGCCGAAACCGTCAAGCGAGCAGGTGAAAGGTTCTAGCCGGGAAACTCGATGCCTTTGATCGGCGTGGAACAGCCTTCGCCTTTTCGACGACGTGCTATTCCTGCAGTACTCTCCCACCAATCCAGTTCGGTTGGCTTTACTTCATGATGCCATCCACCCTACTCCCTCTCTCGCCTCCGTAGTGGTTTGTGTCATGCCGGTCTATTTCGTACAGACACGGCTGCGCGACACCGTTTTTGATGCCCCAATCAACGCCGGATCATCCCGGACATTTGTAACACCTACCCTGTATATGTGGATTAAAAAATCCCAACCCAACGTGTCGCGCACCGACGCAGCCTATTCAGGCAGGCTACCCGAACGAAATTGTTCGTGTCGACTTAATGGGTCCCTTACCCCTTCCCTCTCCGGAAACTAGTATATCCTTGTCTTGGTAGACTTTTTCACCAAGTGGTGCGAAGCC
>CACRXP010000057.1:616842-643509 GCA_902702965.1 Spirometra erinaceieuropaei | reverse complement strand
ATAAATGGCACAGAGAAGTATGATAAATAAAGCTAATTAATATAATAATTATAATGGAAATGCGATAGTGAATTACGTTTCATTACACACCTTTCCTACTGACTGTGGTCAAATTCAGCCTTTTCTGTACAGTTCACCAGTTAAGCAGGTCAAATGACACGAACATCTTTACTGCCATAGCCAACCGGCTGACTTTGCGAACGGCCCGCTGGAAGCTGGAAGCGATGATTAATCCAATATTTTAGCAAACAGCCTGAAATGTCCAAAACAGGTAGCCGTATTTCAACCTACTTTCTGTTATTTCCTAGTCCTGAGCATCAGCACATCATAGCTATTTTGTATGACGTTTTCGCATCAGACAGTTAAATCGTGCACGCAGTATCAGTGCTTGTTTTAGTACTATAGCACATCTGCTATGGTGCATTAACTAAACCAACTTATCCGAGAACGAAGACTTAACCTGCGAAAATCCAGAAAGCCCATCTCTTTGAAAATGCTAACCGTTTTGGCCATTTCGGTCGGCAGAATTCATGATTCTAGTCCACTGTAAAGAATGTTGACATAATTCTGTCAGTCTTCTGTGAATTACGTCAAAAACGCGGGCACGTCTTGCCTTGTTATAAAAGCCGGTCGTCTAATATTTAACATTTGATATTTCTTACTTGGCCGAATTTTTTTATAGCATCCTCCGGGTCATCCAGTGACGGGAAGTTTCACCAAAACGGAATTTCACGAAAATTATAATCATGAAGATTCGTAAAGGTTATTGGAGCATGCGTGAAAACCTTCAACCAGTCACATGGAAGGAAGCGAAAAAACGTCCGCAAACTGTTGCACATCGTTAACCCTAACGTAAGGGCTCTTATTGCAAATCTATCTCGCGGCTGCGCGGTATCGGACCGTGAATTATGCGCAACCAGAAAACCAAAAAGTAAACCGGCCCAGGTCATTTAAACACTTCTTATGTAAACGTAAAAATGACAAAATTAGCAAATAAAAATGTCACATCTCATTTCCATAGAAAAAAATAACGCGGAAGACGCAAGCAGACGACAAAAAGTTAACCGCAATTGCAAATAGCAAGACCTGAATATTCGTAAGCCGCGACAATTGGCACTACTGACTTGTATTATTGAGACGCCTGAGGCCGAGAAGCCTAATGCGCATCAGACGACATACGCGTCGCTCATAACCGCGCACGCATAGGCGAATACGCAAGCGCGAGCTAGTTAGGCAGTTTAGTGTGCGAATACACGACGCATGCTCGTACACGCAGCAGTCTGATGAAAATAAAGTGCTCACCGGATCGAGGGACTTGATTGGCTGACTTTTTGAAGGGCTGGGGCGGATCAATTTTTTTCTTCTTTCGTTGCCTTGACCTGCTGGCTTAGTGTTCTATCCGTTGAAGGGCCACTTCAACAATCAGCCCTGGTATGGAGGGAGCCCATAATGATAATTCTTTGTCCTTCTTGGCGCGTGCATTTCGAGCCTGATTGTAGTAGTTGCCTCGAGATATGATTTGGATTGAGCAATTTCTAGGCTGCAACGCTGCAGTCTTTGATGGCGATCATGTATAGGTACTGTAGTTATTCTTCTGTCGTGCCGCGCCTAAGTCTCCCTTGTCAAGATTGAATTCACATGCGGCTTATATGTGACACATTTTGGAGTCAATTGTTGGTCAAGGCAGCGATGAAGGAAATGTAGTTGCGCTTTTGTTGACGTGGTCCGTAGGGCGAATTTCTGCCAACGGCGCGCTGCATGGAGCAATGAGGGCTCAAAACTTGAACTAAGGTTAGCATCAACTGTAGCAGGTATATTTCCTCCTGCGCCGCCAACCGTCGGAACTTGGGGCAAGCTGAGGCCATTTGTTTAGTGCATAAGTGGTTGTGACGCAGATTAAGCGCCTTCACCCGGAGCTTGCCCTAAGTTACCATGGCGGCAAAGCGTGCCGTGCAACCAAACTTCAGAGACCTAAACCATTAGAAATTCAGCATCAGCTGCTTAAGTTGACTTTGTCTGGGAGCCACAGGTACAAAATGCTCCAGAATGGCAACATATAGAGTAGATAAAGCGAATCTTCAACTTCCGGATCTTTTCGTGATTGGATGTATCACTCAGACCTAATCTCACAAGATTTAAACTCAAGAAAAATCCCAGAATCCGTCGCGGCTCGCATAAAAGTGTTCGACCAATCACTATTCAGCCCTCTGAATCCCGTCCGCATAAGTCGTTTATTTATCACTCGCCTCTTGCTTCATGCATGTGCTACCTATAAATGTTGCTCATGCCGGTCTTTCAATATCATAATCGTTTCCGCCACTTTGTTCTTAAGGTTTCAACCTCTTGCGATCTTCACTGATCTTCGTCAATTCCCTTGATAATTGTGACTATCTAGTCACAAGCTTGTTCGAGGTTGTTCCATACACTGAACGTCTTAGGTGGGACATATACTATAGCTTAAACTAACTGAAAATTTTAGCTCTGGTTGCAGTGAGCAATTAAAGTTTGCTCTAAGGTCATTGTGAAGCAATATGCCATTCGGGTATTCTACAGAATCTGTTACCCACCCATATTTTCGTTGCGCCTCATATTGTATTTTATTTATATCAACACTATATTTGTATGGAGGAGTCAACAGGTATGTTTGGTCTTTTTCCCATTACACCTTTATCGTTCGAAGCTTATACAATTCGCCACCATTGTGTTGTTTGATGTCGGCGTTTTCGATAGTATGCTCCAGACGTTTTGACAATCCTCTTGTAGGTAAACGTCCTTAGTTCGCTTTCTGATTTTTGGAGGAAAGGTCTGCAAATTATGAGCACCGAATAGGCAGTAGCAAAACTGGTAGCGATGTGCTTTTGACCGCTTTACGCAAACACTCATAGGAGCCTGAGCCCCTTAATAACTTTTTCGCAAATGTAATCTCGGAAGAAGATCATCCACACAACCACACCCGTAGACTGGCTGTTTTGTCACGACCATTGTCATTATCAGCTGTGAACGCTGGGCTTGAAGTTTTTTCAAGCGATCCATCTTAGTAATTTGGAAAACCTTGGTCGAACATATATGGCATAATTTGTGTCTTGAGTACATGCTCCTCTAGTATTGTCTTTGGCATGTGGTCTGTTACTGCTGATTCTTTGTCTTCTTATCGCTGTCTTTTCGATGCTAACACCCACATCGCATTGGCCTGTCAAAAACGCAGGATCCTTGGGCTGGGTAGCAGTTAAATACCTATGCTTTCGCTGTGCCTTAGTTCATGTACTTGGGGGACACCCTTACCTGTTGTGGCAGACCCCAACAGCTATCCATAAAAAAACCGTTACAAATTTGACCCATCATGAATGTTTATTTTAACTGTTCTCCTATCAGGCAAGATCTGCAGAACGTCCGGCGCCGGATCTTNTGACGTGGAAAAAAGATGATGTGTAGCCTTAGTTTTGCCCGTTCTAGTCATTTCCCTGAAAACAATGAAGTATTAGATTCACAAGGTTTTCATCCCTATGCTTTGCACTAAGACGGATATATCAGACGAGTTAGGCAGTTGGGCTCATTAGATGATTGGATAATCGCATAAAGAACGACAAAAAAGCTGAATTTATTTACCAGTACTTGTTGGTTTTGTTCCACCTTTTACAGACTCATCAAGAGAGCACAATTAAATCACATAACTAATCTTACTTATCATTGTTGGTTGGGCCGCATCCCTTGCATGTCAGAGAAACTAGCTGCAGATATTTTCGCTTGTTGAAGCATACTTCTAAGCGGAAGCAAGTTTGTTAGGAAGCTATCTGTTTAGGTCCTTCTTTTACCATTTTCCTGGCATATAGTTAACTTCTATCCCTTGATGGCAGTTAACCTAGTGTCTTTGACTCAACTGTTCTCAGCAGCGTAGTAGAGAATTTGACGACCTCACCACCTTTCCATTTTGTGTGTATCACCGTTCTTTCTGACTCTACTGTGATGGGTGCTTGGGTGTCTGCAGTTCATCTCTTTGCGATAGACCTTTGGTTTTTAGTACTGCAAGTTTGATCCGAGCGGGACTTTTTCTTTCGCTGGAAAGCATGGTTGTGTATATGAGCGCGGTTGTTATTGCGATGGGCCTTATTACATTCCGTAAACCGTTTTAGGTGTAGTGAGATTTAGTATGCTGTAAGGGCCCCGAGAATTGTTGTTTAGGAGAGGAACAAGCGTCGAAGTAGGTATTTTGTTTCCCTTGTCGCAGGTATAGATTTTGCCGGAGTCAACCTTTAAAATAGATCGGTTGCCGTAACCGAACGCCGCTGGTTATAATGAATGCGGCGAAACTCTATAGACCGCACATTTTCGTAAGACGAGGTTTTTCCTGATGACGGGGACTCAGGCATCCTTGTACCTATCCTCAAGGAGGGAGATAACACAGGATGCAAGAACTACCGCGGCATAAGCCTCGTCGACGTTGCTGTGAGGACCTTCGCCACTGCCCTTCTCAGGCGATTTCAGGCTGTGCGTGACTCTCAGACAAGGCAAAACCAAGTCGGATTTCGTGCTGAACGTGGATGTGCGGAACAAGTATTCACACTGAGGCACATTCTCGAATTTCGCCATAGCTGCCAGTAGCCAACGGCCGTCTGTTTTGTTGACTGTTGCCGCGTTTGATTCCGTCTATGGTGAGTTCCCGTGGCGGACAATGATACTAGATGGCGCACTGCCAAAAATCATCTCCATGATCAAGGCCTGTTATCACTCTACCACCGCGCGAGTTCTGGTCAACCATTCAGTATTCGATCTGGCGTTCGACAGGGTTGTATCCTGTCGCCCATTCTTTTCATTAAAGCTGTTGACCGAATTCACGGGAGGGCCCTACTCAAAGGTGACGGCGTTAAGTTTGAACCCGGATACCGACTGACTGGTCTTGACAATGCCGATGATATTGCATTACTTGCTTCAAGTTTTAGTGTCACGTGTGAATGAGATCGCTAAATCGGTCCGTTTATCCAATAAACGTTGGGAAGACTAAGTTGTTTTCAAGCTGCATCCCTGACCAGGAGAAGACACCTCTCGAGATTGATGGCTGCCAACTTGAAGTAGACAATTCCAAATACCGTGAGACGAGGCTGCTGCAGAATGGACAGAGTACGAACAACATTGTCTCCCTCACTAATGCAGCCCGACGGGTTTTCTCAGGCATTAGAAAATGCCTATTGGTCTGACGCGACATCTCCATCGCCGCCAAGATTCGCATGTACCGTGTATCCGGCCGGTCTTTCCTTGTCTATGGCTGTGAAGGATGGGCTGGGCGTATGGATGACAGGCGATGACTGGACAACCACTGGTTGACAACCATCCCTCGAGTGATGTACACCGGCTTCGTCTCAAATGAGACAGTCCTCGACTTCTGCGACAACATCGCAAGGATAACTCTGGCCATCCAAGAAAGATGACTGAGGTGGTTTGGGCACGTTCTGCGTTGTTTGCCTCTGAAGCTCAGCATTACTGCCCTCGACCCGGCATCGTTATCCCATTGGAGGCGTCGAAGAGGGGGTTAACTCAAGACCTGGCTCGACGCAGTTGGTCAAGACGTGGAAGTAGTTCTTGGACCTTCGTTGTTCGTTCTTCCTCGTGGCGAAGAGAATGGGTTGAACTGTCTGCATCTGCTGCCGTGGATTGTCACGCGTGGAGAGGTACAGTGCGGGATACCATCGTGGCTGGATAGATCAGGCATGATCGTAGCCGTACAAAGTACAAGTAATTCTGCACTCTGTGTAATCCAGCTCACGACGAAAATATGGCAAGTCTATATGGGAGGAAACGTCTTATCGCATTAAGTGTGGGTAGGACTGTATTACCCTCGTGTCGAACATTCGTCAATACTTTCCTATGGAACATGTTAAGTTAACGGCACCAGGTGCAGTTCGGCCGTCGTCATGGACGATATCCACCGCATGCAGCATGGTGGACGCTGGGCCAGGGACTTGGGCATGTAATAGTTTATAGTTATATTGGACTTGTGGACCATCTACCGCAGTCTCTTCCCTCACGTATCTGTGCCAGGTGTCAAGAAAGAGTCAAAAGATGGGAGGCGCGATGGGGCGCAGTGACTAACAGAACTGAAAAGTCCGTCTGCGCGTGCCACACACACACCCTCGGTTCGTGCACGATGGACCAGATTTCCACAAAAACAAAGAGGGGCTCGGATTCCAACTGAATGGGAGTGCCACGGTGGCGACACTAAGTGGGGGAAAAGGCTACTTGAGGAAAGGCTTGTCGTCAGCGCACACAAGCATCTTTTTCGTTGGTTCCGGCTTTTGATGCAGTAGTGGATAAGGTCTTGCGAGCATGCCTTGATGAGCCCGCAAAACGACCTGGACACATACATAATTGAGCACCAAAAATCCGACAGATTTGAGGCAAATGGGAAACCCCGAGGGAGGGAAGGGGTTAGAAGGATTTTCCTGGAGAAAGGCAGATTCACTGGACACAACGCTGGTGGACACCACTTGCCCACTGGTCGCTCGGAGAATAAATATACTGGGAGTCATCTCTCTACTCTCTACCTCAGCGGACCAAGAAGTAAAATACTGATCACATCAACTAACTCGCTGCATTAAACCTTTTATCGAAGATCCGGTTAGGGGATTCATTCGTCCCGTTTTGCTTTTGAGGCTCAATCTAGGGCCGCGCCGGCAGTCGCACAACCACTGGTATTATATGCAAAAATGGGTTGGTGACAAAAACGAGGGAGACTGGAATGGCCATTTCTGACTTATTAGGCCTCATCGGCCAGCCGTACCTAACCCCGAGGTGTGCAACATCTGGGACTCGATCCCGCGGCCTGTTGGCTAAAAATCCAATGCCCAAACTACTGAGCCACGGTCTCGTCCTGTCAGTTGCGATCGGGTATATGCAATGGTGGAGGGACTGTCACCGATCGATTTGATGAAACTCATTTGTCCCGTTGCGCCTTCGGGCTTTCTCTAGAGCCCTGTCAGTAGCCGCAAAGGGGCTCATAATATAGGCAGAATGATATTACTGACGATGACAAAGGAGACCATTGTCAGCTGAAACCCGAAGCCTCGTTCTTTTGGCGTGGAGGGCTAAGGTCTGACATATTCACTGCCTTCTAAAATACCTCAGAGCCCGGTGATAACACTGACATGGCGACCGCGAATCCCCATTAATCGAGCTTGTCTGCCACGAGTGGCTTGGGGTTAGATTCTTGAACCAAAACTATGGAGGAAACAACCTCAATAAAACAATCTGAGCGATTTGGGAACTCACCTATATTCAAAAGTTCCCAGAAACTCCGTGAAAATGTCTAGTTACAGTATTACAATCCATGCTACGGCGTCTGCGGGGACCGACGCGCTTCCAAATCCTGGTTCAATGGTGCTGTCGAATAATGTGCGAGCTAGACTTCACCTTGGAACAGATTTTTGGTGTTAGATGCTCAGATGGGCGAATGTTCCTGGATCCGCGTACCCAGTCTGATGGTCCTCAGTCTTTATCAGTACCACGCTGATGTCTGCCATCTACCCGACTTTCGAATTTCCGACATAGGCGCTCGGAAAATAAATATCCGGGAAGTCATCGCTCACTTTACTCTCTACCTCAGCGGCCCACGTGACTCTTCTGGTAGATAGGGCATTGTAGTCGTCCTCGCAGCAAGCCATCCGTGCCCTATTCGCACGGGAACCAGCCAATGGCCAGCCAGTATGCGGCTNTTAAACTAGAGGATGAGACCGGTTTGCCTCTCCAGAGTAATCGAATTTCTTCATGTGTCTTCATCCTTCCCGCCCAGGTAACCTTCTAGCGGCCTGCGCTGTGCACGCTGTCTGCAATCAGTTCGGTCTGCCTGACGTTAGGACGGAGCTCCGTCTGGCCGAACTGCGCGATGGAGCCCGTGGAAAAGCCCTCTACCTCGCCTTCCTCGTCGCGGGATTGCTTGGCTGGATGCTCCTAATATTACCTGCCACTAGTCCCGACCTCTTTTCCAATCCTAGTCCTTTTTGTTGTATGTAGGCATTTTTTTACTCCATTCCATCCTCTTCCCTTGCTCTCCCTCCGCCTTCGTTTTGAAACGCTGCACCCACAGCCTGCGCCGGTTTGATAAATTCTCCCTTATTTCTCTGGGAGTTCTGAACTCTTAGCCGTTGTCTTTCTCTACCTGGTCGGATAAAGCGGTTTTGTAAACGATGGTCTTTTAGTGCTCTTGCAGTTGTTTTTAGCAGTGACAGAACGCGCCTAACTTAATGTCTTCTGCTTCCTTTTCAGGCTATGGACAGTCTAAAGGAAAACCTAAGTTTCGAGAGCATTCGGGTAAGGTTGTGCTGGGCGTGAACTCTATGGGATCCTTCGGTAGTTTCACGTGCAGCAGTTGTCCATAGAGGACTAATATTTACTTGGTTTGTTTCGGGAGACTACATGCTGTCATTAGTTTTTTGCCTAGTATCTACAAGTTTGCTTGGCTGCCAGCCTGTGTACCTCGCGTTTAGTTTTGCAACAGTGCCCCTATGTAAACATTAAAGAAGTCGAAGACAACAAACACACGTTTTGCATCATCAGGCCAGAATTGTGTTATAGTACTTGGTCGATGATTTGAAATGCATAGTTGACGTTCGCCCAGTGATCCTTGTTAACCAGTGAACCACGGTGGCCCCAGCGATAGACTTTTAAATGCGCCTGTTTTGCAAGGATGGATGGCGTTTCCGCATCCGCTCGGATATGCACCTAGTCGTCCAACAAATGTAATCTGCCCCACAAGAGCTATTGTTGATATAAATGTATATTGGAGAAGTCTGAAAAGACAGCCTGTCCTTGTCTTCAAGGCGAAGAAGCGGACTGCCTGAGAAAACTAAACTTTTTTGACCACCAGGCTCATGCGCGTGATGGCGAAGTTCAGACGACGTTATTGGAGTTTGCTGATCGGGCGTCTAGGCGACAACGTAAGGAATAGCTCCTTCATCTCGACCGTCGACACGTCCGCCTTTGACGGAATTTCTTTCATGTATCGTGACAAACAACGGAGAGACCACTTTCCTGCAGTTACTCGTATAATGGCGAGTCCGCCCTCCAGCCTATCCACAGAGCCTATTCTCCGAGCTCGGACCAGGCGTCGTTTATGACACACTAGAATCTTGTGTACTGCCCTGTCCATATTTTCTTGCTCAATACTTCTACGAATTGCTCCACTAGACGTCCTAAGTTGAACATCCAGAAAGGGAAGACAATTTTCCAAAGTTGAGGTTAACACACGCGTAATTATTGTACATAGATTGGGTCATCAAGGGCCCACTGTAGTCCTTTAAATATATTTCGGTTTCTCCGGGAGGGTGTCCAAATTGAGCTCATCGCCACTACAAAAGTGTTATCAATATATCGAGTACAAAATCAGGGTTTTTTTATAACCTAGTAAATTTGATTCTTCTTTAGCGTTTCCATGAATGCATCCACTGTTAGGGTTCCAGGGATGATCCTGTTGCCATTTCGTCGATCTGGTGGTAAAATTGACCGGGTGTCAACTGGATTTTCAGTGTGCGGCGAAAGAGCCTCCCATTTAGGGCTAAGATCCGTAGAGTATTTTGGGAATCGTGCTTAGCAATCTCGTCACCTAGATATTCTACCATCTCCGTTAAGAGTATACTAGTTAACAAACATTTAAATTGACGTCTATTAAAATCGGCGTATTAAAGTATCTCGTAGACGGCGTTGTTACTTTACGCCGAATCGAGTTAGGCGTTTCGGTCAGCCACTGGAATTGCACGTGTCTAATATTGGCCGCATAAGAAAGTCGGATTTGTAAATCTTTGGTAATCCATACAGCCTTGGGGGGGGGGGGGCAGTTGCCCCTCTCCCGAACTTAGTCACATCGGTCAGGATTGATTTAATTTTCAGAACAAACGTTTCCGTTCATCAGGAGGAGACCAGAACCCTCGTCGGTTTTGGCTGGGAGTACTCCCTTGTGTGATAGTTCTTTGAGCGTGTGAAGATGAACACTCGTGATAGGCCCGATTGTAGTTTTGTTCCCAGATATTGACAATAACGATTCTCGAGCGTGACTTGAAACACTTGGCTCCCTCTGGATTTGTAACTTTTGAGTCTGGCTGAGGAGGTACTCTTTGGTCTCTGATTTGCGATCCAGGGATAGTACCTCGATGCCTTGCCAAAAGTCAAGTTTGTGAACACCTGGAAAAGTAGTCTGTGTTTTCACCAGGCTGACACTACGAAGACGCGTCATCCATCTCATATCGGTCCGTCTTGTCGTCACGTTCTCAACATAACTACGCCGTCGGCTTCTTTTGTCAGGCACTTCATTTAATAACGTCATGCGTCAATTTGGTTTACTATGCATTTCGCTGATCTACGCCTAGACGCCCTCAGCCTCTCACCCCTCCCCAGCAATACTGTTCATGGGTAGTTCTACTTCCACTTCTCCACGGATACGTATGTTACTGGCCTGGACTGTCGTTGAGTAGTCGAAAACGCACGTTTGCCGACTCGGACAAATCTTTCTTTGCTCTGTTTGCGAACTGCAACAACCTCTCAATGAGGGATGTTTGCCCTGGTCGTGGATTTTTGTCCGGATTTCCGTGCGGCCGCGTAACAACATAAACACCGACTAAGTAAGTGAGCCTACTAGTTATCAGGGGACCCCTGTCAGCTTTCTGTAATCGGAATTGGTGGATCCTGTACGTTGCATTAGGCTGGGCGGGTAACTCGACCCAACTATGATTTTAAACGCGCGGCTCCCGGTGGGCCTTGTAGCTCAGGTGGTGGGAACGTTGGCTGTACTCTAGCCGTCCCTCTGTTGTCTTGGGTTTGAATCCCGCCGGGGTCACCGAGTTTTCTACCGTTGAATCAAGTGAATTGGCAGAAAGTCGCCTAGGGAGCACAAATGGCCAGAATAACAATTAGCGTGTTTTTCGTACCATATGCAACCGTCCTAGAATCAGTTTAGATGGGGGGTGCTGCTGTTAAGAGGATGAACATTGGCCCCCACCGACGAAACGTGATCTTATCCGTTATAGCAGTTTCAGAGCGACTGAAGCGAGTTCAAATAATAAGTACCGATCTCCATTTTTTGTGCCCACTCTCGTTTCGGCCCCTCCATATCGTTTGTTCTCTGGTAGGCCCTGTTAACAGATTACCTGTCAGCCCCTGAGGAGAAGTATTTGGAGAAATTCGCTGTTCTCGCGGAAGGTGTGCGTTATCTAGACTTCACGGGCTTTTTGATCCGGAACCTCCAAACTGTAATCCACGATGCGAACTCCGCCAAGATTGAGGTGAGTGTTTGACTCTGTTGGATGGTTTAAACTGAATTTTTAAAAATCACATTCTTGACCTCCCCTCACCCATGCACCCATTTTCGCTGTTTCTAATTGCAAATGGCACTGCGCTCTTGTTGTGTTTTCGGAGTGTGCTTTTGTCTGCAACAACAATTTGTTGTCAATCACACACTGTAGTCTCAGTCACCCCTACAAAGGTAAAAGTTCTCGAGGGCACCAGGTAGCGATGAAGAGACACCTTAGCTCTTCCTTATCGCGATGGGCATGCCCGGTAAACAGTCTGACCGCAAAGTGAAGGGACTAAATGATGCCTGCGTTTCTCCTCGAACAGGGCAGTGTCATGGTTTAATCGGTCTTTAGTGGTCCATAGGTTGTCCTTCGTGTCGTGTTGCTGACTCTAACGAGGTCTGTCGTGTTGAGCTCGCGCCGCAAAAAAACTAACCGTAAACCGGCCAGCTGGATGTCTCTGCGGTGCGGCGTTGCGTATATTCCAAACTGGTAGAGGCCTGTCTTCTGCTCAGGCAGTTTTTAAGGCTTTCAGCGTGCCAGACCTCAGCCCTCCACATCCTGGTTGCACTGTTGCTGCTGGTACGCGATTGCGTATTCATCAGAATCGAGTCTGCTTATTTCTCAACTAACCCTCATCGGAGGCAGTTCCACTATTCACCACCGCCAGGTAGCCAGCGGCTAGGCAACCCGTCTTCCTGGCGAGACAGAGTACTAGGGACACCCCTCCCCTTCCAGTAATGCCGATGGCTCTGCGCTAAATCCCAGGAAGGGTACCTGTCCCCGTGTTCCTACCCTAACACTAAATTCAACTTTGCCTTAACCAGGACCCTAATTTCTCTGGAATTTGATACAAAGCCGGGTACAAACGGGGGGTTCTTATTTCCGCGTCATTCTGAAGGGAGGGGAGACGCACAAACACCGCCGACACCGCCTAGAAACCCAGACACGTGTGCAAACGTAGTGCCAGCTGATGCATCTGGAGTTCCAGTTCTGTAGAATTTTGTCCTCCTGCCAGCATCTTCATAACCCTACCGATATGGGGCCATTTGGCACTATTCGTGGGACAATAGAGCGGTCAAGGCGCGTTAGTGTGCACTTTTCAAACTAATCAATCAAAGCAAGTCTGGGAAGTTACTACTAACATTTAATTAAACACGGGTGAATTTTTAGATTAATTTTGCATAGTTTAATGCCTTCTGCAAGCTTCATGATTATGTGACAAAGCTTTTTTCATACATGGAAGACTGCTAGAGGTTCTTCTTCGGTTCTGAGGGCATTTTTTATCCGGTTTAGTGGGAGGAAAATCTTCATTTCAAACGTGAGTATTGAAAAGGGTTTCGGGATCGTTGTCCTCAGTCACTGAGTTGGAATGCCTCACTTCACTGATTGTTTTGAGGACAGCAACAGTCTCGAATTGTGGCACAAAGCAAAACTCGAACAACTCTGGTTTTCATTTATAGACCACTGAGGTTTTCACACACGTTTTCCATCCTAATGATCGAGTGGCTATCTTTATAACGGTCTTTTTTCTTCTCTGCACACCTGCAGCTTTACTATGAGAGGATTATTCGTCTCCTGGAAATTGTATTGCCTGTGGGAATGCCAAAAGAATTCCTCAAGGAGCCGCCTAACTGTAAGTTGGTTGCCCTTACGATTGTCCCTAATCATACTCCTTCGTTGAATATAAAGATGACGTGATTCTCAATCAAACGAATGAATGAAAGCATACTTTTTTTCGTGTTTTTTATAAAATATATTCGAATTTATAAGACCGTCGAAAATCAATGTGAAAATGCATGCTACTTAAGTAGTCATTTTTTACCGAGTACGGTTTCTACGGGGGATTGAAAGGAAGTGCATTCAAAAGTCAACATCCTGCCGAGTCCGAAATATTATAGGATTATGCCGCATGTTAATCAGTATTACAATCCCGCCTACGTAATCCTTCCTAGTCGAAAACGCATTTCAGAATTTCAGCCAGCATTTCATGGGATCGGTCGCCCACTGTACGTTAGTCCTTATTTCCTGACACTTCCCCTGCAGTTGCCATTCAGCAAAGATAATTTCGGTTGTTTCCGCAATCCACATTGCGTTTCTCGTGATCTGCGTATCTCCCCGATCGTCCCCTGCCGTGTCAGTCAACTAGTTGTCCTACCACTCTCTCCTATTCACTCTATTACCCCAAGCTTCGACACTGGGGGAGGTCGGCTTCGTTCGAAACTGTCGCCTTGGTAGCATTTATCAAGGAAACTGTTCATCTTGGTCCCGCCACGCTGAGTTTTATCTTTGTCGTCGAACCCGTAATGGTTTTTTCGGTGTGCTGATCCGAGAACTTGCGTGTTGGTGTTGGTGGTGGTGTCACGCCAAATCTATTCTGTTTGCGCCGAGTATCTTCAGTCCGCAGGACTTGCGATTTCTCCTGTCGATACCGCACATCACCCTTGTTGCCAACTCATTTTTGCTAATCACACCTGCTGCGCTCGAAGTCTGCCAATGACACGAGTAAAGACCTATTTTCTAACTCCTCTATTGAAGAAGTGAACAGCGCTTTCCCAAACGAGGGTGCTTACCGGTTCGAGAAAATGATGTGAATGACCCCATTCAGATCCGTCACTCGAGACCGTGCCGACATGGCACGGCACTTCCATCCAACATGAGCCTGGAGCTCACCTGAGTGAAGGTCGTCTGCCCTGGTAGTCTGACTTCCTGTCCGGAGGGTGGGCTGATTAGCAAATCAGTTGGCAAACTTCTAGACAAAAAATTTTAGTGTGTTTTGGAATTCGTAAGGGCGTCGGGTTTAGTATGCCGAGGATGTTAGCACTGGATCTGCCACGCTCTCCGCAGTCTTGTCAATGGCAAGTCAGAGCTAAACCGACTGGAGGTGACAGCGGCGCAGTGACCGCCATAGCATAAGACCTCCGTGTCACAGGCGCAGCTGCTTCATCCCTCATTCACGAACAAAACTGCACATATAAACCTACGCAAACATTGATTTCGGTGGAAAGTTTTTCCTGACTCTTCGAAGTGGTTAAGTCACTTCAGAGGTGTGTGTGCTCTGAGGATAACTCAGATATTGCAAACTTAGTCGCCGAGCATCTTTCGTTGCTCCTTGTCTCATCTGGCAAACACTGTTGGAGCCTTTAATGCTTCAGCTGTGCGCTGCAGGATCCACCTTAACCTTGTATGGTTTGAAAAAATAACTATAAACGTCAACTCCCTTACCCCCTCCGCCTCGATGACTGTGGTGGGCTTTAAGCGATATTTGACAATAATCAGCTGTTTTGAGGTACGTAGGAACGAGTTCGGTCTGTGGGCTGTTCCGTGCGCTTCGTTTAAGCGTTTTGCGTGACGTAGAAGGCCAATTCGCAGCGTACGCAGAGCGACTCCGAAAAAGTTGTTCATTCCCAAGGGCGAGAAATCACACAGCAATGTCATAGAGCAGGCTTCATCGAGAGGACCTGCTTCAAATGCTTTGATAAGTATGCTTTTTAAAGTAATAACAACTGTGATAGTGCTAGTAACATTGCAGTGTCAGGTAGGCCTCCACTAAAACAGTCTTCCCTCGAAATTGAATGTTATTCTACCATCCTCTCTGAAGTATTCCATTTTTTCCATCGCAGCTAAGTCGGATCAGGCTCGTCGTCTGCGCATTCCTGCCCTTAGACACTCTCTCACTGAACTATGGACGCAATTGCTTGATAAGGAGGTAAGTACGATTTTCTTTGAACGCGTGCCTATGTGAGGGGCGTGTTTGGAATTCCTGTCACGCATACATGCAGTCGACGACGTATCCCATAAAACATTGACTGACATTCTGAAACATTGTTGCTCTTAGAAGTTCGTCCAAAAGCCGACACCTCGAAGTAACTGAAATATCTTGAGATTATGCTGCACGGTAATCAATACTACAACCCTACTTAACTAATCTTTTCAAGTCGACTGGTCCTCATCGCTTCCACCTCTCCTTGAGATTTTTATAAATGTACTTAACTTGGTCGTCCGTCAGTTTTTTAGATGACAGCTTGTGGACGCACGCCGGTGAGCCGGGTGCGCAGAACTTCGTAATGGGCGTCCAGATCGACATGGCGATTGATGCCGGTTGTGTTAGAGTGGCAGGCGTCGAAGAGTTCTCGAACCTGTTTGATGTTAGTGCCCGACGAATAAAAGTCATCG
Organism: Spirometra erinaceieuropaei; assembly: GCA_902702965.1. Classification (NCBI taxonomy): domain Eukaryota; kingdom Metazoa; phylum Platyhelminthes; class Cestoda; order Diphyllobothriidea; family Diphyllobothriidae; genus Spirometra; species Spirometra erinaceieuropaei. Next base: position 628,063 of record CACRXP010000057.1, on the reverse strand, counting down.
TCATGTTTGCTTGTGTACCATTCTGACCACACAGCTTATTTCTAGACACAATTCTGTCATGGGATCTTACTAATATTGAAAATGCTTGTTGACGACTCAGGCGACGGCCCTTTGGCTGCCAATTTCCGTATCCGTTCAAAGTCAGGTGCAGAGAAATACTGCCTTGTCAACTCTATTGCGCAGTATAATAAAGAAAAATGACAAGGTTTTACAGGTACTTTTTACATATTTGTCTGCACCCGTCAATTGTCAGGGCGGTAAAACTAAGTACTGTCAACCAACTTTGTTACTTCGTCCTGCGGCAAAAAACCGATCAGTTTAGAAATCAGAATTTTTAAAGCCAACTCCGCCCCTTGTTTCCTGTAAACAGTGCGACTTCTCTTGCGTGAGCTCGCCCAAACGCCAAATTCGACTTAGCGGTTTCAGAGGAGACTCGATGCAAACTTTCCTCTTCTATGCTAGTGTTGTTTTACAGCATAACGCACACAGACAGGCGGCCTTGTAGTGCGATACTCAGCAGCGTAGGAAATTACTGGGGTGTCGGAAGACATCTGATTTTTGCCAAAACTGTTCTGTTTTCCTTTCATGAAAGAGATTTAAAACAACTGCCCAGAAGAGAAAGGGCTCCTGTGCTTCGAAGCAATCTAGTGAACAAAAATGACGACACACCATGTACGCCATACAACTCATTTGAGTTTCCGCCACGCCATCTCATAAGGTGCGTCACCTAAAGCTCTTTTAGGTTATCCGTGGGTCAAATATCCTCCCAGAATTAGCGTAATGTGCAGTATAACAGCTAGTCAGCTGCTCGATTTTTTAACCATGCCCTTTAAAATGAGGTTAGGAGAATCCAATGAACCTTTTTATCCTTTTTTGTTCGGGTTGCGGCTGACTACGACGAGACAGTTTTCTCTTGATTTCTCGAGTAAGGGTGGGACAGAACTAAACGCTTCCATAAGGTCATATGTCGCTAAGCCTGTCAAGGACTGAGATATGGGACAATGCTTAGCAACTGCAACCGTAAGCATGCTATTTTTGTGTTTAAGAGAACTTTTCTTTCAGGAAATTACTTTGTACTTTTTGGCCACAGGGCGTTATTGAAATGTCAGTTTATACTTTGTGCTTCTCAGTGTTCTCAGTCGGCTGCCTACAGCGACCAGTTCCCTAGTTTTCTATCAAAACTCCCTTGAGAACTTTTACCTCTATCGTGCGTTCGCAGGCGTTCATTTCATGCAGATGAGGGTTTGGGTCACGAGTTAGACAGGAAGATTTGTGGTAAGGGGGCGCTCACCGATCGTTCATACGGAACTCACTCGTTCCGTTGTGCCTTAAGGGCTCTCTCTCGAGCCCAACCAGCAGCCGCACAGCGGCGCATGATACATAGGCAGAATGCTATTACCGACAAAGACAAGGGAGACTGGAATGGCCATTTCTGGCTTGTTAGCCGTCGTCAGCCAGCCATACCCAAGCCTGAAGTGTGGAACACCCGAGCCTCGAACTCGCGATCGGGAAAACCGATCGAAAACCGACAAGGCAACGGGCTCGTGGCCCGGTGGGTAGAGGCGTGGACTTCTAAACCAACAGGTCGCGAGTTCGAGGCTCGGGTGTTCCACACTTCGGGCTTGGGTATGGCTGGCTGACGACGGCCAACAAGCCAGAAATGGCCATTCCAGTCTCCCTTGTATTTTTCGGTAATAGCCTTCTGCCTATAGGAAGATTTGTCTTAACCTTGTATTGCGTATATGGCCTACCCGGTAGGATGGGCCTAAGCACAATTGCGAAACGTCAGATGAGTAAACCATCCTTGCCAAAGATCGCCTTATCTATGCGCTCCATCGTAACACCTTGTGTCAGCATCTTCGCGCCTATAAGTAGCATTAATAAACGTTCTGGTGCGATGATGTATCAATGGACCTTTTTTGGTATTGAAAAATCTCATAATAAGAAACTTTTCTAGAACCAAAGGATACTCTCTCTTCAAGTGCAATATCTAGAGAAGGCTCAGCGTGTTGCCAAATGAGAACGAAAAAAGGCTTCTTCGGTGCACGTTTTCTATAAAATACGATTGGATTCATAAGAACATATAATATCAACAAAGATAAGTTCCTACTACTTAAGTAATCATTTTTAGAGTATGGTTTTTGCAAAAGACCACAAAAAACTCTTTCAAAAGCCGACATCCTAGCGCGATGGTCCGGTTTCTGGCCTTTGAAATTAAAATAGCGAAGATTTTCCCTCCTCGGAATCAGCCTACCGTTTCCGACCATGTGCATAATTGTATCTGCTCTATGTGACATTCTGCTCTCAGAATCACGTCCTTTTCGCTCCTAGCTGTCCGACGACCTCATGCTGGATGCACTCAAACGTCTCGGTGACGGTCAGTTAAGGAGGATGACAGAAACGCGTCTTCTTTCAACCTACGTGACCCCAGTTTTTGATCCCCCCTCGCTGGCCACTCCCTCCTCCTGGTCTCGTGCCGTGGCTCGCACTATGTTGAGTCTTATTCAATTCGGTGGCCTGAACTACGACCGTCTTTACCCTCGTCTCTACCGCCTGCTCGATTACAGTCTCCTTTCTTGCCCCTACGCTGATCGGTTTCTTATTGACCTGGATGTCTACCTGAGTTCCTTGTAAGTGCCAGCCGTCTTTGCGTGTAACACATTCTTGCTCATTTCCACTTCCTTTTGTGAGCTTGTCGACGGTGGGTCTGTTTGTTGTCTGTGGTCACTCATTTACTAGGTGTCTGTGTTTTTTTTATTTTGATGTGGCCGCAGAGTATACCGGTAAAGCGCAGCATCAGAGCTAGTTAACGAGGGAGGTGCAACCTTGTATACAATATGTGGCCTAACTCATGTAACCTGATGACGGGTATCTATATGATAATTTCGATGCACCTAAAACGTACATTTTACGTATCAGCTTAACCTGTTCCGGAAAATGTCCCTTTTGTGCAATCATGACCAAGATGCCCATCTGCATAAGAATGAATGCCCAAGAAACCATTATTTCGGTAAATGCTTTCAAAAAATATCCTATTTCTGCGAATATTTCCATGTTACATTTGAAAAGTCGAGTTGCCAAACAGGTGTTTTCGGTGACTTGCCATCAGGTCAGTACAGTTACATAGAATTTCAAAATATGAGACGTTCACAGAGACGTCTCAGGGATTATTAGCACTCATCGTTCCCACGCCACCCACATGACGAGGCCGATGTGTCATGGTCATTCGAGCAAAGGGGATAGGGGGCAGGCTGTGGGTGATGTTTGTAAGTCGTGTACGTGGAACACACATCACTGTCATCAGGGGGTTGGGGCAGCGTGTAATGACTGTCTGGGGTCAGCGTTGGCCACGGAAGACAGCGCCTGTGTCAACGTCTTCCGACAACATAGCACTGGATTCGCTAGCCGTATAGCAACTGCCTCGGTTGTAACTAGCACCCATTGGCGTAGGCTTTTAGACAAATTTACTGGTATCCGGTAAACAGCCTGAAAGGCTTCTTTGGCATTGACTCGATGATTCGCATCGACTAGATATGCGAAACCAGAACTACCAATCAATCTGTTCTCTGTGTACCCAGGCCGGTATGTGTTTAAGTACCTTCTTTTCTAAACGTCTCGTACAGCCAGTATACCCCGTTCCACAGGAGCAGGTGAATGAGTAAATACATCTCGATGTGGCCCGCAACAGTAGTCGATCTTTACCTCCCGACGTAGGATGGAAGAGTTTGAAATATACGCGTAAATTCTCCTAGGGGAAAGCGCGTATGTTTGACAGGCAGAAATTCTACGGAAGAGAAGTTCTCTTGACACGCACAAAGTGGTATGCTTATGAGTGCATGTGCCAATTCTATTTGAAGTCCTGTTTGCCTTAGTCAACCGCATCTCGAACAAAGTAAGAACGGAAAAGTTACGGCAAACTCGCGAAACCGTTTAGGAATCCATGCTCGAACTGTAGATTATTGACTAACTGCCACTAACGGACAACTTTCAAATGATCTTCTACTTGTGCTGTCATATTTACCTAGTTATCTACATAGGTAGGCCATACGTGCTCCTAAAACCTAATTTTGCTCATTCGACACAATTTTTGGCGTTTTTAGCATTTTCGCTTTCTTATTTCCTTACAACGTGGTATTACTTTGGGGATTTCGTTTGTGTTTTCACTTCACTTAAAGTCGTTCATTATTAATTGGGAGTTTTGGGCCGGTTTCGTTAATGTAGATACACTTCATGTGTTAGGCCACGTACTGTACATACACGAGCCCTTTTTGCTCACCTACGGTTAGCTACTTCTCGCCCGAGAAGAGATGGAACTAGTCAGCTGAGTGGTTGCTAGAGCTTGACTCGCAAGCCTTACTATTCCCTCTGTCTGCTTTACCTCAGGCCCGCGCCAGTTTGCTCGGAAATGTTCATAGCCTTTCTGTTGCAGACTTTGAAGTCTGAAGGTATGGACAAAGGTAGGGGTAGATTTGGGTGACGGCGTTGTTGCGCCTATTTGCCTTCATTCAGATAATTAGCCCTGGTCACCATCTTGTACCGGCAGCACTAACGTGCGTTCTTTTAAAACCAAGAGATATCCTTTTTCGAATATAGAATTTGACGGCGTGCTTTGCCAACAAAGGGGTGCAAGAAATAATGTTTTCACGAAGATTTTCTTTAAATTATATTTGAACTTATAAAGGCACCGAAGATCGATGCAAAAAAGCACACTACTCAAGTAGTCATTTTTTCCGGATGCGGTTTTTGCAGGCGGCACGAAAGAAGTGCATTCAAAATCCAAAATCCCGGCAGGTCTGAAATATCTCCCGGTAATGCCTCACGATAGTCAACTTTACAGTTCCACCTAAGTAATCCTTCCTTATAGAAAACGCATTTCAAAATTTCGGCTAGCATTTCATGAGATCGGTCGCTGACTACTTATGCCGGGTTAGTAGGTGTCACCGTGCGATTTTCGCTGACAGCGATACTGTTATACTCGAATTTTTGCATAATGTTGTGGCGAAGTCCGACGGGTCCGCTCCCACCGACATAAAATCGAGATCGATCGTCATTTTTGCTACTTCCATTCGTTCATGACTTTTTGTTTATTGATCCATGTTTAGTGGGGGTCTGAAGTGCCAGGCAGGTAAATGCAGCTCCCGGTGATTGAGCCTTTCGCTTCTTCTGTTTCCTTCTGAATATATTGCTTCCATCATTGTATCTTTACTCTCCTTGTAGTAGCTATAACTTGTTCATTTTAGGCACCTTCCCGCGGCCACAGTTGCGGCCTTTGCCAAACGTTTGGCCCAGCTTGGCCTTGAGGCGCCGCTGTGGATGCTGCCGGCTCTACTTACCCTCATTGCCAATTGCCTCAATCGTCATCAGACGTGCCGAGTTCTGGTCAACCGACCCCAGCACTCTCTTGCAAAGAAGAGGCGCCTCAGTGAGGGCGACCTGACTGCAGACGAGGCCCAAATGGACAAAACTGATAGGGAGATGGTTTGTCTAAATATTTGCGCAGCATCTCCTTCCTCGCCCTTATCGACCAATTCCTAGAAGCACAAACTAGATAATCTCGCTGACGAATGCGACGACTGACTTACCTTTTCATACTTCCTCGTATTTTGCCAACCGTGCAAGCGGACGATAACTTTTGTATGCAGCTTTGGAGGAACCAAGTTGAGGGAGTCAACAAGTTCAGATCATTGTAGAGCATCCGTCGCCTGAAGGGTACCTCCGAACCCACGGCTGGATTTTCCGCGCCACTCGGGATGGAAGTCGCCCGTTGACTTCAACTCAGCCGCCATATCATACGTCCAAAGGGCCCCATCCCTAGCTCACTGTGACCATGCATCCCAACTGCTGAGAGGACAGCTACGGTGGATGCGCGGATGCGCCAGCATCAGTTGATGCTGTGTAAGATGGAGCTCAAGTCACAGGTGGCAATCCATGCCGTCCATGCTTTGACTTTGACGTGCGAGAGGACTATCAGAAGGCAAGGCAACTGCAGGAGGCGTGGTCGCCAACCCCATCACGTTATCTTACCACAGGCAGTCAACACCTGTCGCCGTCCAGCATCTGTCAAGTGCTTATACAGATCAACACGCTTTGAAAGTGATTGGCCCCGTGTTCGGCTAACGGTAACCCTAACCTCTATTAGCCGAGTGGTTTGCGTCGTAAATCTGCGGCACCTTTTTGCCCCACCCCCCGGAACATCCTTCATATTTGCACCCACTTTTCCACCGTAGTTTCCGCCTGTCACTGATTATGGTGAGACCGACCGTCACCTTTAGCCAAATTGAAAAGACTTGCGAGTTGCTCACGGCGGGAATCCTGAAAATAGCTATCGTCACCCGTAACAGCCATGGCAGATGTTTACCGTGTGGATTTTTCAACAACCTTTTTTGGGTGGGATGTTCTGCGTCACTGCGGCTTATTACTGTGCTTCCTCAGATAGGAGGTACAAAACGATGAACATGGCATCGGTCGTAAAACTCGTTTTATTTGACTTTTCCGGTGGTATTCACCCTTTAAATGCATGTTAGTAAGTGCTCCCATCTTGTGTAGGCACCCACGGGTGACCCTTATGACTGGGACGTTGATGATTTCAACATGACTGGAGCTTTGGACAGCAGTCTGTGGGAGATCGCCTGCTTGGAGCAGCATTATCATCCGGAAGTGGCCGCCCTAGCAAAACGCATTCGCCAACTTGGTGGCCCCACACAGGACTTCCTGCCAGACGTCAAAAACCAAGTCGCGATGGGTAAAGAGGTAACTTAAAATTATTGGCTCTTCTTTTTTATGAAGTAACGCAGTGTACCACAATAATGGTAGGGGACGCTCACCGATCGTTCTTACGAAACTCGTTCCATTGTGCCTTACGGACTCTCTCTCGGGCCCAACCAGCAGCCGCACAGCGGCGCATGATATAGGCAGTATGTTATTACCGACGAAGACAAGGAAAACTGGACTGGCCATTTCTGGCTTATTAGACGTCGTCAGCCTATATCATGCGCCACTGTGCGGCTGCTGGTTGGGCTCGAGAGAGAGCCCGTAAGGCACAACGGAACGAGTCTAACTTCAACGTCCAACTACTGTTTGTGCATTCGCATTCGCAGCTTTCGGCTGCCTTCTTCTGCATAATTGCCCTGTCCGCAGCTGCAATGGAAGTGGCTGACCGTTCATGGCTAGGAATAGGGTCGGATGACCGCATCGCCTACTGACCCAGTGTTAAGCCAGGCCCCTGAGTGACTCCTATTTCGAGTGGTCTGGGGAGTTTAACTACGGTATCGTGTTTATAGTTTAGGCCCCGCGTCGTCGCCAATAAATGCCATCTTCCCCCTCTCCTTCATTGTTCCTTTTAGATTTCCGAAGCAGCTAGAAAATCTGCCGATCAGAGTCTGACGGTTCTTCGGACAACAAATGCGCGACTTCCTCCCCTACCTGCACTCGATGGATGGATCGATTGCAGTCAGATTGATGAGACAAAAACGCAGTGAAATTCACCTTTGTTGCATATGTATTCATGTATCCTGTATTATTGACCTTCTCGCTTTGCGTCTATCTGGATTTTCGCCTGTTAAAATGCTTGACCGTTAGCTAAGAAATTAAGATTGGAACCCCGATAGTGATCGAATGCTATTTCACGTCGAACTTGCTTGGATTTCGAGATAGTAGACTCGGTCCACGACTTCGTTATACTTTTAAGTTGGTATGACCTCCCCTGTGTTGATGCAGCCTTTATGATTTCACATCCATCGCTGCCAAAGGTATTCTAGAATGCGTGCAACATACAAGTCTCCACTCTGGGTTTTCTGGCTCTGCTATGCCTTACTATCTTTCCAGTCAACCAGAAGAGTTGGTTGATTAGCTGCATAGCAACTCCATCGGTTCTTTAACTGTCTGCTTAAGAATCACGAAAATGTCAGAATTAACTTTGGAGATGCGAAGCGAATTACACGGGCTCTGTTGTCTGAGCTCTACAAGATCTGTCGCACAAATTTCCCGTCGTACGTCATCCTCGAAATGCCTCCGTTCAAGTGAATGAATGTGGGGGTACCTTGTCTCAGCGGACTCGCTGTGTGCTTTTCTGTTCAATAAATTGAGGTTGAGGTGACGAACATCCTTGAAATGGCCTCCACGGTGATGGGCGTCTTATAAAAGACCCGTATCAAATCGACCTTAAAGAAGATAGACTTGCACCGGCAAAAGTTGGGATGGTGGTCAAGGATGGTAACGTCAAGGCCCAGGAATCCCCGCAGTGGCTTAGCTCACGTGATTTTCTGTTAGTAGACGATGTCCATTTGCAGTTTCAGTCCGAACTTGGTCTTGGCGTCAGCCGGACGCATAGACGCAAGATGTTGTGGCCTAGGAAATCGGAATGCTGGTGTTGTGAATGTGATGAACTACATCTTGCGGTGGGGCGGAGGCATCGAAGTTGGGCCGGTTGACATCGAGTTATTTGGTGCTATTTTCTGAAATGGAGTGTACCGGTCGGGCTTCAAGACGGCAAGTTGGTGGGACACCTCAGCTAATTGGATACCCCGGATGGCAAGAATGGTATTCTGGCTGCACAGCCGGGTATATCGAAGGTCGAATATAATATCGAAAGTGGCAAGGAAGTAGTATCAAGAGCGGCGCAGGAGACGTCCACGGCGACGAAAATTTAGGGAAAAGGACGCTGTAGGTAATTGTCCAAGAAGAAAACAAACTAGTAATTTAAGATGGTGACCGGGGAGCTGTTGACAACCCGGAGTTAAGAGATCTACATAAATGAGATAATTTGACGACAAAATTGATTATGTGATTTATGAACTCCAGGACGTTATCTTCGGTCCCGGTCGTAGCACAACGGCAGGAGAATCAAGGGTGCCGCAGTAAAAAACTACAGGGAGGTTGGTTTGCACGGGATTTGACTGCAGTCCCTACACGTCCAGCACACTCACCACGCCCAGCCACTCCCGAACTCCGTCGCCCTGTGCGCCCATCACCACGACCGCCATTTTCGTAACTGACACTGGCACCACCGACCTCTCGTGTCCACACTGTCCCCGCACATTCACCTCACACATCGGCCTGGTCGGTCACGCGAATCCATCACACAGAGACTGGTAAACCAGTGCCTGAAGCACCCAAATACACTCGCCGCATCCGCCTCCACTGTGCACACTGCCCTCGCACACTCCTGCACCGCATGGGCCTATTCGGCCACAGGCGCATCCACGAAAACCGGCGGACAACCGCCGACTGCATCAAACCACCACATCTTCCTTCACTACCGCCGCACATCAACATCACCCACCGCAAGCACCCAACTGCTATCTCCCACGGAAGTGGGCATTGTGCATCTCGACTCGATCTCCATGCGGCTCCTCTTGCATGGGTGACTGGAGTCTGAGACTATCCCGACGCGTCAAGCGCCGTGGGTAGGAAGGCTGCTGATCGACGTCCCAACTCAGTCCACGCAGTCCGTCCAGTTGTTTGGAATGTCGGACTGGTGGGCTGGGGGCCAGGTCGATACAACTCCTCCCACGGCGCTCTCACGCATGTGAGAGATAAGCCGCTCAAACCCCGTTGTGTGAAATCCTGGTGCTTGTGTTTGGGGGGGGGGCAGGTCGTGCATATTGCGCTCGCAGACAAGGTCACTAAACCATGCCAGCTACCACGCTCATTCCCCGCTGTAGTCAGCTGACCGGCATGGGCAATGGCTGAGACATGCGAATGGGGAGTGTGAGGTCGACGACTTAGCGCATTTTCCTCACTATAAACCATCTGACGCGCTTGAAGCTATCACGGTGCGCTAAAAGCCGTGGCTTGGAAGGTTGCCAACTGACGGGGTACTTTGGACCTCCTCCTTGACCGGAGGCGGTCTGAGAGTCAGGCTGCAATGGCTCCTTTTTAATGTGGCCTTTATGGCATTCCCACTGTGTGGGATACGAGCCGGGCGTTGGCGGCACGCCTAGGTGCGGCTTCGGCCGTGCCAGCCTCCAAATCTCTGTTGTGTTGGTTGAAATCCTGGTTATTTTGAAAATGCCGAGCACATTCCTTGAATGAAGGTTGCACGCAATCCAATGTTGGTGCCTGCTATTTATGGAAATTTTACCGCTAGCATTATTGGTTGAAAACAGAGTAGAGTAATTTAGCCGTAATGTGGATGATTTTCATATAATAAGGTAGAAACTAATTAAAGTCGTTCCGAAATCTGGTCTTCAACTTTTTAAAATCTAGAACCTCCAAGAGTTCCGGCAGTTGTTGCGCTAGTTAACTTTCCTACCTAATTGCTTCCATGCAATTTAAACCTGACGTTTGCGAACTAATAGTAATGAAGTCTTGTTGACTTCGAGAATTACTAGGTAACTCAAGCAATGTTTCGCTGAAATGCTCTGTGTTTTATTGAGTAGCACAGCTGGTCACGATGTGAATAGCCTGGCATGGGAATATGAGATTTCCAGCCACTATTTTGTATACTGAGTGTCGAGATGGACTGTGAAATCAGCTATTGTTTCTACGAAAATATACTAGCCACTCGAGATGAAACAATGACTTTATGCTTGGTAGTCCTTGGGGAGTTTACCTAGGGACAAAAAAGTGTGCTCGAATGGGGGCAAACAATATTTAGGGACTGAAGATGAGAAACCGATATACTAAATTAGTTTCAGATTAGTAAAATCAGTGGGAAACGTTTTGCTTGCAGGTAGGATTTAGGTCACCGTTTAATTTGAGGTCAAACAAAAAGCAATCCTCCTTTTCTACTGTAATGACTTATGTGCTCACAATGCGAGAAAACTATTTTATCTTACTAGACGCCAGTTCGTTCGCTGATTTTGGAACTCATACAACAGTTCGAGCCTCTGGTCATCTGACATCACAGACCGAAATCCTAGGCTAAGGGTCTAGTTTATACATTCGTCGTCATCCAACGTGATAACGTGATTGCGTTAAAAGGACAGCGAAGGTATGGTTGGTAGCCGGAGTTAGCAGCAGGTAACCAGAGAAGCCCGTTTTATGGAAATGGTAGTGATAGGTGTTATTTGGGTGGGGCCTTCGGACACATGTAAGTGTTCCACGAAAGTAAAATTTAAATAAATAAAATTTCGTTGCGAACCTTTTGATGTGTTGGGAAAAAAAAGGAAGGCAAGCACTCAATTTCAGAAATACTAAAACCTGGTAGTCAGCGAATTGTGGGCAACTGAATAAACCATCGCCTAATTTGTAAGGTTCCAAGGAATACCCCGCCAGTCGT
>CACRXP010000057.1:581021-616502 GCA_902702965.1 Spirometra erinaceieuropaei | reverse complement strand
TATCGACCCACGCCCTCTCCTACCTCTATTCTTCCTGACACTCCTGACTCGAGACCGGCGTGGGAGAGGGGGAGAGTGCGGTAGATGCTGCAAAGTCTACTGACAAGTCTGTCAAGTCTGTTATCGCTGTTTTGGCGGTTTATCTAAACATTTTCGATAACAATTACCGAGTCATGAATTAGAGTTGGGGAAATCTTACCTCCCAAATGGGTCATCCTTTGGGTTAGTGATTTTGCGTTCATTGTGAAAATGCCGAGCACATTCCTTGAATGAAGGTTTCACGCAATCCAATGTTGGTGCCTGCTATTTATGGAAATTTTACCGCTAGCATTATTGGTTGAAAACAGAGTAGAGTAATTTAACCGTAATGTGGATGATTTTCATATAATAAGGTAGAAACTAATTAAAGTCGTTCCGAAATCTGGTCTTCAACTTTTTAAAATCTAGAACCCCCAAGAGTTCCGGCAGTTGTTGCGCTAGTTAACTTTCCTACCTAATTGCTTCCATGCAATTTAAACCTGACGTTTGCGAACTAATAGTAATGAAGTCTTGTTGACTTCGAGAATTACTAGGTAACTCAAGCAATGTTTCGTTGAAACGCTCTGTGTTTTATTGGGTAGCACAGCTGGTCACGATGTGAATAGCCTGGCATGGGAATATGAGATTTCCAGCCACTATTTTGTAAACTGAGTGTCGAGATGGACTGTGAAATCAGCTATTGTTTCTACGAAAATATACTAGGCACTCGAGATGAAACAATGACTTTATGCTTGGTAGTCCTTGGGGAGTTTACCTAGGGACAAAAAAGTGTGCTCGAATGGGGGCAAACAATATTTAGGAACTGAAGATGAGAAACCGATATACTAAATTAGTTTCAGATTAGTAAAATCAGTTGGAAACGTTTTGCTTGCAGGTAGGATTTAGGTTACCGTTTGATTTGAGGTCAAACAAAAAGCGATCTTCCTTTTCTACTGTAATGACTTATGTGCTCACAATGCGAGAAAACTATTTTATCTTACTAGACGCCAGTTCGTTCGCTGATTTCGGAACTCATAAAACAGTTCGAGCCTCTGGTCATCTGACATCACAGACCGAAATCCTAGGCTAAGGGTCTAGTTTATACATTCGTCGTCATCCAACGTGATAAGGTGATTGCGTTAAAAGGACAGCGGGGGTATGGTTGGTAGCCGGAGTTAGCAGCAGGTAACCAGAGGAGCCCGTTTTATGGAAATGGTAGTGATAGGTGTTATTTGGGTGGGGCCTTCGGACACATGTAAGTGTTCCACGAAAGTAAAATTTAAATAAATAAAATTTCGTTGCGAACCTTTTGATGTGTTGGGAAAAAAACGGAAGGCAAGCGCTCAATTTCAGAAATACTAAAACCTGGTAGTCAGCGAATTGTGGGCAACTGAATAAATCATCGCCTAATTTGTAAGGTTCCAAGGAATACCCCGCCAGTCGTAGTTGACTGCCCTCGTTAATTGGTAGTGCTAATAACGCAGATCTTAATGAGTAACACGAAGCACAGTAACTTACAGAAAGTTTCGCAAACGCAAGACGAAGAACAAGAAGGCAGTCAAACAAGGTAAGCCAAACCGTGACATGGAAAAACTGGAGAAAAAGTCAAGTCCTTTAGTATTAAGAGGCATGACCTGCATGCAGATGTTGGGTTGGACGTATTGGAAATAAGTCATGAAACGTACCGCATATCGCAGTGGGAAGGAAAATGCACAAGTTAAATGTAAAAGGATGGTAAAGCACTTTTGCCCATTTATAGATAAACAGTAATGTCTGCGAACAGTTAGTAGGCTGAAGAGAAGCTAGTGATGACAAACTGTAAATAATTCGTTTTTTAAACGCAGGCCTCCGGTTGAAGGGAGTGTAATACATAGGCGACCTCAGAGTGATATACCGATAAAAAGTAATGATATAGTGGAAATACTGAACTCCGATAAGCTAGTGCAGTTTTGCCAAGGCAGAGAACTGCCGCAAACAAGCTTGAAACGTAAAAGTCGGCAGAGAATGCGGCAGCAAGTCCCCAGACAGTGGACAGACGGTTTTGATTTTAGATGACACCTTTTCGGTAATAAGAAGCACTGCGAACGGGTTCAGTATTTGAAGACAGCCATTTAACAATCAAGATTTTGAGAATCTGCCTTTCATCCGCCTATGGAGGCAGGATGAAGCAATGCCAAGTGGAAGTGGGAGTCTGCCGCGCAACGGTAGTGGAACGGTACGGCATATGCCTAAATTTGTGTTCCGCGACCCTATCTAACCAAGCCAGTCTGCTTGACGGCCCCGAAGTGCAGATTAACAAGACTGGTGAGCCGCCGAAAACAATGCCGGTGGCAGAAAAGACGATTCTGGCTGCTCGGAATGTATGGTACAAAGTATAAGAAGTGTTGGAGTACGTTCACAGCAGAGCCTGACAATTCCTCAGGTCGGTAATAACGAAGTGGGTAACAAAAGGGAGTGATTGTGATGACAACATGGACAGCCTTCTCATGTCCCTCGTCTGAGGGATATGGGCATTACGCCGTAAACCACAGTGAGAATTTTGTCAATTTTACTACAGGCAAGCATATGAACGCATTTGAAGCGCATTGGAGCCGCCTAAAAGGAGATTGCATGAAAGAGGTTCGGTGTCAGTCCGAGCAGTCTGGGCCCAAATTGGCGAGATACCACATCATCCATAGTTTGAACTAAACACCACAGACCTGAGACAAGCGCGAGAAACATTCCCAGCCCGCATTGCGGAAGCGCACTCCGTACACCAACCAGACGACGGATAGGTCGGATTGAAGTGGTTGGAAACAGGCGATTTTCTCAGTTGTAAGAATTTTCATGTTTACAATTTTATTCCAAATATTTTGCCTCTGATACGTTGATAAGGTGGGCTTGAATCCATTTGACGTAGTTTTGGGAGGTAGTTTTGAAGAACTGTGTCGGGATGATAAAGACTACTTCACATAAGAAGGTGCCGCAGGCATGCCGTCGACTACGCACAAACTTCTCGTCCTACGCCTAACACGTTCGAGGAAACGTGTAGTGCAGTTAGTCTTAATAGGCATTTCTGTAAGACCTGCTTCTCGGGACAGTTGATTGTAGGGTGAAACTCGTAGGACAGACCAAATCTTAGGCTTGGCTGATACACGAGCAAAAACGTAGCCGAACAACACCCACATAAATAAATTCAGTAACGAGTCTTGTGCATTAAACTTACCTGGGCCAAAAACCATATCCCCATTTAAATCATAAATCTACACCGTCATCCCATGTCTGCAATTCACGTTGAGGGAGAAAGAAGACAACCAGGTAGCGTTTCCTGACGTTCTCGATTGTCGCAACTATTGTGTAGCTCTAAAAAGCAAAGTGTTTAGGAGAGCCACGAATACGATGGAAGTACGCAGCTACGGCAGCACTAACCCAACTAGCCACGAGGGCATTTGCGCAAGGACGCTAAACCGGTGTGTCGACACGCACTGAGGTAAATCGGAAGACAATGTTTCCGGATTACAATAGTTTCGACAAGTGCTAAGAGCGAATAGCTGCCCTCGCACTTTCGTCAGCCGGTGCATGCGCAATTGGGACGATAGGCCCGATTCGATAGACGTCAAATTTTTGCGAGTGTTCCTAAACGTAAAATGTCGCGGAAGCCGTCAGCCAACTTTTCAGACCACTCGGAGGTCGGGTTGCACACAGACCAGAAGTAACTATCCGGCTCCAGATCACAAGGCCGAAAAATTCAATAAAACGGCATTAAACCTCTGGAGTCGTTTATCGGATCTTCTTCAGCTGCGTAAAAGTTAACTGTAGAATTCTTGGTCAATTGAGTCACGCGTTTAAGCCAAAACAGATTTCAGTGTATATACGGTAATGTAGATAAAATAAGGTAATAATAAAAAGGCACAGACCTCCACAACGAATACCCTAGACAAAGAATTCCTTTGTTACCTTTCGGGCAAATCGAATTCCCAGCTCAAAGTCAGAACACAAAACCTAGTTAATTTGAAGAAAGCCGATCACGCTCGAAAGAGGTTTACAAAAAGGGGGAAGGGGAATGCCAACAGGGGAAAAATGTGGAAGCACTTTCGAGGAGGGTGCGGAGAATTCCAAGCGCTGACCAACTGGATACAACAGTAACTAAGTCGGGGAAATTGGGAGATTACTCTGGATGCTAACAGCCATAGGTGCAGCGCCAGTGAAGAGGAATGACGGTAATTCTCAAGTCACGGCTTATTAACATTCTGGTCTGAAAAGGCCTAAACTCTCGCAAGAGGTAACAGCCACGTGAACCGCGAGCTGCTGGAGTCATGGTCTTCCGGTCCGCATTCAGTTAACAAGGGCAACAAACGTCCACTCCCCACATTCGCACTGCGGTTTTGTCTGTTTAAAATAATTAGCCACACAGGAAGGGCATGAACGACCAACAGTGCTGGCAATAGTGAGCCGAGTTTCGGGTAATTGCCACGCCAAGAGTCAACAACGGCGATGAAATCACGGCAACAGACGACTCGTTTGCAAACCGACAAGCAACCATCGCATTAGATACGATTTCCAGCGACGAATGTGGGCGCTGATAAGTACTGTAGGCATGTGCTTTCCGGGCAGCTGCATCATATAAATACTGCCATCCTTGCGCTTCTACCCTGCCACCACCAGCCCCTCCTAGCGCTGCCTGGCCCCATCAAAGATGGTGGGGCTAGAGGGGGCCGTGAAGGGGCTAGGCGGGGCTGTGGAAGGGGCTTTGGCGGGGCATTCAACACGACAGCCCCGCCTGGCCCCACCAGCGAAATAAAATTCACGTGTACGCGGGAACAGCAGAGGATCAAGTTTATTAGCGCAAAATGACCATTTGGTGAGGGGTCCAACTAGACTCTGGGCCTGGTCAACCTATAATTAACCCTGCCAGCACCAGCCCCGCGTAACCCCCTCAAGTACGGCGAGGCTAGAGGGGGCTATGAAGGGGCTAGGCGGGGCTGTAGAGGGGGCTGTGGCGGGGAAATCAACACGACAGCCCCGCCTGGCCCCACCAACTAAAAATGCGCAGGGGACGCCAGATTTCCGCCCACTGTTGGCACTCCTTTAAAATATCGACCTGTATGATGAGTCCCCTGAGGCACACACACACACATAATACCTGCTGGCAGAAGGTTCAGAGCTCAGAATAGGCATTTCTCGTTCAGGGGATTGATTGCCAACTGCTGTCGACGTTGAGGGAACCTCAGACTCGGGCTCTTCAGTGGCCCCATAATATGCCCTCATCTGGCGGTACGGTGAGAGCCACAGTAATTACGCTTCATAATTGCTTTGGGTGTTCAGTAAAAACGATAAAAAATTGTATAGGTGCACTATGAACACCTATGCTAACTAGTACATACAAGACGATTACTTGAAATGATTTGTGAGTAAATACCCAAACAATTAGCATAAGCTACATAAATTAACTAAGACAGTTATTAAGAGCATGAAAACAGCATTGGTTGACACACGATATTATCCGCGACCCGTGGGCGTAAACGAATGCTTTTTCCACGATTTATAAGCCACTTTTGACAAATTAGCTCCTTTTAATGCCAAATATGGTACAATGAGTGGTGCTTTTAAAACATAACTTTCGATGCAAATACGTTTTAAAATGTTTCCATTTAGAGGGGACTCTGGCCCCGCCCAGCCCTTTCCAGCCCAGCCTATGAAGGGGCCATGTGCAGGCAAGGTAGTGTCGTATTCCGTGACTATCCCTAGTGATTGGCCAGTAAACTGTTGTTCCGGTTATCTCCTCATTTTTAATCGAAGTGCTTCTGTGAGCTTGCCTCTTCGCTCCCACGGGCATGTCCCTTGATGACAAAATGCATAGTATTTTTTATTTCTAAGCGCCCTCAGGACACCATCAATGCAAACTTAAAACCGATTTAAATTCCAAAAAATAAAGAGTGATGTTGTCCATGAACTTCATATAAGCAGGCATCTTTGAAATGGAAATTGGAACTAGTTTTATATTATGTAGGAAATGCTGTTGGCCTTCAGCAGGACTGTGTCTCATCGTATACAGAACTTTTATTTCTAATATCGGCAAATGCCTAGTTTAATGTTTTTAATACAGGAGCGAGCTCCAGGTGAAGCAGTAAGAGAAACTCCCGAACTGAAGGTGGAGAAAGATTTGGAAAACCTGCAATTTCCAGCAAGATATTCCGGAGAAACACCGCCTTGCGATGGGATATGGAGGAAATGGGCACGCTCATCTTGATGCTGAGGTCAATTTCGAAGGCAGATCGGCGATAGTGTACGAAACACCATTTTGTATTTGTGTTCGAAGGGTTAGAGGCAGAACCCTTGGTGACCCTGTTTATGCGCAATGATTTTGTATATTCGCACTCAAAATAAAGTTGATAACATTAAGAATGAGTTCGTATCACTATCGTTAAAATAAGACAGCGCATCTGTTCGCTGTCAGTCCTTACGGAAAGATTGTGTATGACAAAGTGTTTTACAAGGCTGGCAGTGAGTAGTCATATACTAAAAGTCAGTTTCTTGTCGAAGATTACACAGACGAGTTTTTGTAAATGCATATTGTGTCAGCCGTCACCTTCTTGCATGGTAGCGAGTTCCATTGTCGGACAACCCGTTGGCTGAGGGAGAAATTTCTGCGGTCTAACCACGTGCGTTCATTCTTGACTTCGTAAGGATGACCGCGTAATTATATTGTTATGTCAAAGTCAAAAAACTTCTCCTTCTCAGTAAACAACCTTGGCCACGGACAATCCGAAATGTTTGGAGTAGACAGCAGAGTAGTTGCCTAAAGGATAGAGAGAATAAACCAAGCAAATTTAGCCTCTCCTGGTACGAAAAGTGCTTTAAGCCATCGACCATTTTCGTTGCTCTGAGTTGCATTTGTTCGGGTAGGTCAACGTCTTTCTTCCTCCATGCTGAAGCTGCTGACATTCCACATTCCAGGTGGGATCTTGCAAGGACGCCGAAAAGTCTTCAGAAGAGTTCGGGAGGAAATACTTTAAGTGCTCATCTGATGTAGGGCAAAGTACCAGTTCCCTTCTGGGCCATCTTTCTACAATGTTCTGATGGCATTAGATTTGTGGTCGTCCATGCACCCAGATCTCTGTGTCTCCCGATATCTTCTAATATCGTCCCGTTAGTACAGTGCTGATATTTTGAAAATGTGTTTCGGCCAGTATTCAGGTGTAGGACCACGCATCTGGAGAGATTACACTTTTAAAGCCATCCATTTGACCAAACACTCAGTTTTTCGATGTTCGGTTGTAACTTCTTTGCCTCACCATGACACTTGACTTCACTCCATATTTTTATGTCATCCGCGATCATGGAGCCTCACAGGAAGAGAAATTGGCCTAAAATAGAACCCTGTGAGACACAACTTTCCACTTTTCCCCATTCCGAGGTAAAGTCACCAACAATGACTCTTTGCACTGTGTATGACAGGAAACTCTTGAATAATTCAAACATACTTCTGTACAAGGAGCCTGTGGGAGACATTATCAAAGGCCTACTTGAAGTCAAAATACGGCATCCACTGGATGACCCTTGTCTGTGGCTCTTGTCCATTTCTCTTGCGAGTATAGAACATTCGTTAGGCAGGTGTGTCCTGGATTAAGCTCATGTTGGGTGTTGCAAAATATTTTGCCTTTTTTCCAGGTATTCCATCAGATGTCTTTTGGTAATGCGTTCCATTATTTTACACGCGATGCATGTAAGACTGACAGGACGATAATTTTCGCTGTCAAGGCGTTAACCTCCCTTATGTATTTTGGTGATGAATGCGCAATTTCATTCTTGCGGGAGCTCGCCTTCTCCAAATGACTCTTAAAATATTATAGACAGTGGTTCGCACAGTTCATTATCAAGTTTACGAAGAGCTAGTGCGGGAATTCTATCTGGGCCAGGCGATTTGACAGGCTTCAGTTGGAGTAGCTCGACCCTAACTATGACCGACGAAAAGTGGGGTTTCTCGATCGAAGGGGGTAGGGAGGGGGTAGGGGGAAGGCAAATAGAAGGAGACACTGGTTGGTGACCGGGTGGAGGGGAGATATAGAATTAGGTTCTCGGGTGAAGACGGACTGAAAGAAATTAGAAAGGAGGGATGCTTTATCCTGGTCGTCAGTCTCCAATTTGCCATCTGCAGACCTAGGGACTGGGATAAGTTCCTGAGCTCTTTTAGTACTCCGTACATAGCCATATAGAATTTTCGATTGTCTCAAAGAATTTTGCAGTATGTTCAGTTCAAATTCTCTCCGCAGCCTAGAAGCCTCGCTTTCACCAATTTTGCGTTGCTGCTTATATTCCCAAAAGCGCTCTTCGGCGCCCAAGGGGCGCTACAATAAACCTATTCTATTCTAGTCCTTAATGCGCCAAGGCGAGTTTTTTGAAAGAGGCCTGTGAATTCGAATTTACCCACTTCGGGCGGTTTGTGATTGTCATTTCTTCTAAGAGGACAGTTGGAATGGACAATCACTTTCAGTAAGGAACTGAAAGTTTTCCAATTTTCTTTTGCTCACCATGCAGTCCTGTCTCCCATGACACCACCGACAAGTCTCTCCTCGTGGGAGAGTGGATCTCTTTCCAATTGTTCCTCTCCCACCGCTCAGACAGAATTGGTTTGGAAAACAGTGAATACTCAAATTACAGCGCAATGTGGTCGCTTGACCCTAATGGCTGTCGGTCCTGCAGGTCTAACCCATTTTCCTCCTCTCACATAAAAATAAGATCAAGACAGTTCGACTGCTGTCCTTTCCTAGTCCGCGTTCTAAGGGCACGTTCTAGCAGAAAAGGTTGTCCGTGGCCCATTGTAGTAGTTTGCGATTAAAGTTGTCTTGCGGCCCTTGCGCAGTCTACGTTTGCCAACCAATGCCAGGAGCGTTAAAACTCCCATCGATGAGGACATCTTTCTTCTCACTGGTTTTGTGAGATTCGGTTTTGAGAATGAAATCTTGGTCAGAAATCTGGTTAAGCAAACAGCACATCACCGAAAGCGTCAGTGGTCAGACATAGCAGATATGACAATGCTTAACAGCTCTACATCCCGTAGTGGATTAGGTACCTCAGGCATAGCGGTCAGCTTTTAAGTGACAAATTATGATTCCTCCTCGGCTTGGTCTATCTCTTCCGAATAACTGATATCGTGTAAGTGAAATTTATAAATCTGTGATATCTTCAGAAAGCCAGTTTTCATTGAAAGCCGTAATTTTAGGCGTAATTTTATGATCTTAGTGTCTTAATTCGTCCTATTTTTTGAAGAGGCTTTGTATACTTGTGAAAACAACCTTCAGCGATTATTTAGTCGGAGAGGATCGGTTTTTATTGTGACAGGTTTTAACCACAAGCGATACTCCTTGGTCTGGACTACTTAACCTTTTTTATCTTTGACCCTATATCTCCTCTCTGATTTCCTTTCTCACTTCCCTCATTTTCAGCCTTTCCTTTCGTTCTTAATCCGGCTAAAAACACTTATTTGGGCGAGCTCTGTAAGGCCATTTTTCCTTTTAACAGAAGTGCTGCCTGGGCTTCGTATTCTAAAATAACTTTTATGGGTCTTGGGGATGTTTGCAGGTACCGGACTGGGTCTGCTTTGTGTAGTCGGGAGGCATTTTGTGACAAACACTTCCCCATCCTTTAGGATGGCGGTGCGTATTCATGAAGGAGGTCTAAATCATGTGTCATCCGTCCCTTCGGAATTCAGGACGCGACCTCTGGAACACCCCTTATTACGATATTTTGCTTACAATTTACAGACGCGGCCCTTCTTGTTGCCGCTGCTATACTCCCGACGGATAATGGCGCACCGGCGTTAGACGAATTTTCGTCCGACGTTGGGGATGTAGAACTGAATTTTTCGTATGACGTACTTGCGTCGGCATAAGAACTTCCATATTTGTTGCCCTGATGCAATGTACTATACGAAGAGTTGTCGTGTTCTCTTCCATAAACGGACAATTTAATGCACTTTCCAGCTGACTTGGCTTTATGATGGAGTGGAGTGATAGCGTCCCCCTCCAAAAATAACGGAGAGTCCCTATTGTGTTTTAAAAACATCCTTTGGGCTTAACCCTGACTATCCCATTTTTGGCATTAGATGATTTGGTAGGTCTAGTTACCGTGGCAATTAATGAAAGCTGACTTAGTTTTGTTGCGTTCGCGTCGACCGTTCACCGAGATCTAAGGGTGCTGTAATGTGAGGGGTTGCCAAAGATAACTTTCTTAATCGGGCTGTGAATTCGAATTAACTTGCCTTGTCGTGTCCTGACTGGCTTTTCCCGCTAGTTGACATTAAGATATCTGGTAATACCAATAACCATCTCGCTGAATACCAATAACCTCATAGGTTCATCACTGAAGACTGAAGACCACCGCTACAGCAATTTCAAGTTAAAAAGGTACACAAAACTATGGGGTAAATGATTTTCAAACTACCCTCGCCAAGGTCGGAACGAGTGTAGCGACCCCCTTGGCATATTGTCTATTTCCACTTTGAAATGAAACTAGGCGTCGCCGATCCCTATTTGCCCATGAAGTTGACTGGACTGTTTGGAGGTAAGCTGTCTATCGATGAGGGGCTGAATCCAATGTCACGCCTTCAACAGAAGCTGCGTATGTAAAGTGCATGACAGACTGAAAACATCGGGCAGATTTAACGAGCAAAATCTAAGGAAAAATATTTCAACTTGGTGTGGTTGAGCTAAAGGTACTATAAGAGCAGACTAACATAATTTGATATGCCGGATCATAAATTCATCCTTTTTATATAAATAAGGATAGAATAAGTACTTAGCATGAGATTTTCCTCCAGAAAAACGGTGACGTATCAATTAAACCAATGTTAAGACTGTCTGAAGAATTGCCAAACAGCTTTTTGGACAAGCCACCTGGACAAACATAGGCGTATACAAATAGTTACACGCTAAATGAGCTTTCAATTATGAAAAATTATTTACGAACAGAGATTGCTTGTTACCCGGAATGTTTTCGTCACTCTACTTAAACTGCGGGATCATCCGGGGAAATTGACTGTCCCCACGCCAGTCCTCAGTTCCACCGAACACTTGTAAATGTGAAGACTGACAGTGAATTAGTTATGTCGTACAAAATATACAAAAATATTTGTCATGGGCAAGACCGACAAACAATTTTAAGAGACAGATAAAAAAACATATGACAACGATATGTACTTATGTGCAGAGCCCTTTCAACAAAATGCATGAAATTAAACTGACCGTGGCCCATATGCGACCTAACCTTAAAACTCTACCTGAAATGTGGTTAAATGAGTAGGTTGCAGACTCAGAAGTTAAGCTGGATGGATTTCGGCTTATACGGATGGATTGAAATGGACGTGGGGGTATGAGCACCGCGATGTTCATAACGGATGGCATTAACTACGTCACGGATGAGCCACTAGCAACACTGAACACCGGTTTCGAAATCCTAAACTACAAGCTAAAAGTACCAAACCAAACCAAACGGACCTCCATATTTCCCCCGTAACAGACTCCCACAGTGGCGGGACGACACAGACGACGCACTTATCCCGAAGTTTAAACAAACCGGCCGTAGCAAACACGTAATAATACATCGAGATTTCATTTCTTCAGACATCTTTTGAGAATCGATGCGCAGCATGTGATCAGAAGTTTCATTTGAACACAAATTTCTTCACTTAGTCACAGACAACTTCCTTACTCAACACGTTACCACGGACCCCAATTCCAAAGTGAACAGCAGTCAAGTTGTCTGGATCACATCGTTCCTAGGGATAAAACGTGTGCCTTTATACGGACTTCTAACACGCCTATGGGCCGAAGTGATCTTTGGGTTCTTGTTTGTAAGTATAGTCTCTTTTCTGTACCAGAAATTCAAACAGTAAAAAAGATAAATGTACGAGAAAGGGATCGTTCCAAAACGAAAGAAATGCTGAGTGAGAGAGTGGAGCCCTGCATATGTATCTGAATTAAGTGCCGCCTCAGCATTCTTTAAGAACTTGATTTTGTATTTGGTAGAGAACTGCTGCCAGCTTAGGGGGGATCATGCATCTCCCGGCCAGAGTGAGTGGCATCAGAAATAAAAGGAAAACCCAAAAAGAAAAGGAGATTATGGAGGATATATGCCACATGTCAACAGTCGAATACTTCTCTGAATTTAAGAAACAGTAAAATGGGCATTGAAAGCTCCTGGGGAAAGAACTAGCAGCGTTCGTGTAAAAAACACTCAAAGAGATACCTAGAGAATCGAAGAAGTTCTACGCATACGTAAGCAAGGTGAGAGCAATATCGGGACCCAATTCCTTGTCTGAAGATGTATAATGACAAAAGTGAACCGATAACTCAGATAAAGCGAAACCCCTATCCGACTTATTTACGTCCGTGTGTACCGAAGAGTCGCCTTTTAGTAAGGAATAACACCGGCAAATTGCCCCACCTAGAAAGATAATTAACACGGCTAGGTTCATAACGGACGCATTAAGAAATACTGTGGGACAGCTACAGCCCACTAAATCGTCTGATTCGGGTGGAATATCCGCAAAAGTTCTGAATGGACTCGCACACCAGCAAGCCTCTCCGATGTCCATGATCTTCGAAAGTTCCATGGAAGCAGGAGAAGCTGGTCAGCATATGTCCCATTATAGAGGGGGGGGGGAGCGAACCTTGCCAAATATCTTCACACAAGTGAGTCCCACAGGCATTTATTGCAAAGTAATGGAGAATATAATAAGGAGGAACTGGTGAGACATGCTGAGGAGAACAGCTTCATAGTGCAAATCGACATGGATTTAGAGGTGGTTGATCCTATCCCACTAACCTGTTCACACCAATAGAAAGCTGGACAAAAGATAGGTTTGTCAGTAGACGCAGTCTACACTGACTTTCACAGGGTGCCACACAAACTACTCATATTTAACCTCTGTCAAATGGATTTGACTGGCAACCCATTCAAGTGGTTGGTCAACATTCTTACAGGCCGACGCCAGCGTGTGCATTAGTGACTCCAAATCCAAGTGAGAAACCATTGACAACGGGGTTCCGCAGGCGTGGCGTCCTTGGGTGAGGAAGACCTTACTGTTTTGGAGAAGGTGCAATAAATGGCGACTAAATTAGTCGATGTGTTGAAGTACCTACCTTATGAGAAACAGCCGAAAGGGCTCAAGCTTCTCCCTCTCACTTATAGGCAATACAGTGGAGACATGGTCACGGTCTTTAACTCCTCAGAGGAGTAGACTGTGCACTTAAATTGACTAATATGTTTGAAGTAGCACCAACGAAAAATTTCCAAAGCCACCGATATAAATAAATATATATTGAAGACAGAGTACGCTAAGCTTGAAATGCGGGCCAACTTCTTCTTCCACCGGGTGACTGAAGAATGGAACAAACTGCCATTGGACGTGTGTAATATGCATGTCTAACAATAGCTTCGGTCGGTAATACTATAATTAGTACCTACTATAATGTCCTAGGCATTGTGGTTTGCTGCAAGGAAGACAATGATAAAAAACGTAATGGCAGTAAGATTGTTCTGCGGGAGTTTGGACAGATGCCGAGGACATCGCTCTAGTGTTTTGACCCAATAGGCCGTCGACATTTCACAGAAAATCCTCGTGGCTATGGGATATGTGCGGACATAATTAGTAAACTAGTGAGTTTTCTACAGCACAAGACCGTCTTTTTATACTTTTAAGACAAGGCGTTGCCTGACATATCAATCATAGTGGTTTAGGCGACGGTCTTTTAAAATTAGGCCAGTTATTTGCCGGATGTCACTCAAAAGTGCTGTCCATTCTGTTAAAACCCCAGGCCTGAACCAGTTTATCTTCTTTTTAACAAAGATATGGTAAAGATATCAACATGGATTGGACTTGGGAGAAGGCTCAAAATGAACCATACAAGTTCGTTCGCTGTATTCGAACTCCATGCCGCCAGTGAGAACGATAAGCTTTCAAACCAAACCCACGTAACAAAGTGTGACCGAAGTGGATTTAGCTCTTGTTTTTCACGCCCGTGCCATTTACTGCAACTCTTTTTCGGAATTAGGACGCGCCAGAGATAACATTTAAGTAAATACTACTTCCCGCGTGACATTCTTAGGTAAATGTTCCCATTCAAAAGAACGCACATAATACCTCCAGTTCCTACCTGCCCTTGTCTCTATTTGTACTGTAAACCTCACCGTGTTTCGTACAAATACCATCGAATTCCAGGTAACTATAGCAAGTGGAAGTTTCTATAATATCAGCAAGCTAATCGGGAACCCCAACTTCATATTTCCGGTGTGTTTAAATCAATCCTACCCCCTTCGCGCTATTACTTTCTAGTAGCGCAGACTTCGAGGTCGATATGTATTCTGGGCAGGGTATTATGTTTAATGATTTCCAGTTGGAGCAGCAGTCCTTCAGGGAACTCAATCGTCATGAAAAGAGCCTTGGTCTCCTTACCGAAAAGTTTGTTCAGCTATTGAAGGAGGCCCCCGACGGAATACTCGACTTAAAATTGGTAGGTTTCTTGTGAGGACTTACAGCTGGTAGGCTGCGGACTTTTTAGCTGTTAGGCAAAAACGTCGAATTTATGATATAACGAATGTTTTGGAAGGCATCGGACTCATTGAGAAACGCACCAAAAACAGTATTCAATGGAAGTAAGTTTGTTTGCACACCTGTTTGTTTCGCGTGGTTTATATTTTTATGCATTTCCTTGCATGGCACGTTTGCGTAAGATTCTCGGCTACTTTTAGTTTGTTTGAGTTAGAAAACAGCAAATCTATGTCATTGGTGGCTCTTGTAGCCACAGCTTTTTACTCGTGTTAAATCTCAGCAAAATTGTTCGAGATGCCTAAACCGATTCCCCGTATAATACTTCCGCTAGTTTTGTCTCCCTTAAAGTCTATCTGGTTTCAATTAAGTGATTTGAAATGCTCCGTTCGGATTTATTAACAGACCTGACTGGTGACGGTTATTCAAATAAGAGTCATTTGTCCATCTTGTGTGCGTCTTTACTGCTTTTTGCGCAGGATTAGTCAATTTGCATTTACACCCAAAGTAACCTGTTTTATTGTCATGAGGTGACTTATCCAAAGAATATGCAGCAGACAGATTTCAGACTGGGGCTTTGAGCTACCTTTATTATCTGTTGTGAAAACATCTTAGATGACTGGTTTTTCTTCTTCCGGCGACAGTCGTTTATCCGCGACTTCAAGGGACTTCCTTACAGTTTGCTCTCAGCATCCGATTTAGCTTGTTCTAAAGTCGAGATTTAAACGAATGCTATTGAAGATTGATTATAAGCTGTGTACAGAACACAGAATTTCCCATTATGCCCGCCAACTCTTCGGGGTCTATGGTCTACTTCTTGCTATGGACTTGAATACGTCTAATTGCTCCATGGATGACGGTGCTTTTCTCATAATCAACTGAACGGCGTGATGACAACTCTTGGTACCAAGAATGATGCATTTCGCCCGACCCAGGTATAATCTGACGTGGCGGGACAGAGCCAAGCCGACTAATGCTTGTTCATGTCGACATGCTGAGATTTTTCTAACTCGGATGTTGAAATAGTCTCGGCTCACCAAGCCCGGATTTGCACAGACAGCTGTGAAACCACTTACGTGGCCCGGTTTTTGAGCACTTGACTGCAACCACTGTGACCGAGGATTAACCACATCGTGGTCGGAAAGCCTTAGATGGAGTTATGCCATTCGGTGCACACCTTAGTCATGGAAATCCATCCTTGTACGTTGTGCGGCCGTGGTTATGCCTGATCAGGCTGGCCTCAATGATATCGCGGACCATACACCCACGTTTGACGATCAGCAGAAACGGATCTGGTAAGCTTCGCCCACGCCCCTTCAACGACGATCACCGAATACTGAAAGTCTAGAAACCACCCTTATGTTTTGGCAGACTGTACTGAGCCAGTTTTTGGGCTAAACGCCGTTGTTCCCAGGTGAGCTTCGACGCTGAATCAACAACAGCAACGGTAAGCTCATGGGACGGACGACGAAAAGACGTGCTAAAACCATATCGGTCTCTTTCTCAGATGGCCTAAGGCATCTGCGATGTTGCAGCAATTGCCGAGTAGTTCACTTGGTATAGTTCTCAGTCATCGCCCTCAGACGCGTCTCTCGTCACCAATGCACACACCCGAACATCAGAGTCATACAGGAAGACAAACCGAACTAGTGCCCGGTGCACGCGGATCGTTGTGCTGATGGAGATCACATCGGGCCAGTAGACACTTCGTGAAGATCGTGGTGACCCTGCAGTTAGCCCTGATACGACGGATATGTTCCCTACACCTCTCGAGATATTTGACAATTCCCACTACCAGAAGTTAGTGGTCATCAAACCTGGGGGTGGAGTGCATGTACTTGGATGGTATACCCGCTGAAATCTACAAGTCATGTTTCAGCACTGGCGCACTGACTCCATGGGGTGATTGAGCAAGCGTAGAGGGACGAGGTTGCTCCTGATGATGGGCTCGGACATCTTTGTACCTATCCTCAGGAAGGGAGATAAGACAAGATGCGAGAACCACCGCGGCATAAGCCCCGTCGACGTTACCGCGAATGTCTTCGCTATTGTCCTCAGGCGATTCCAGGCTGTGCGTGACTATAGGACGAGACCCAGCCAAGCTGGATTCCGTGTTGGATGTGGATGCACGAATCAGGTATTCACACTGAGACACGTTCTCGAATTCCGCCATAGCTACTAGCAACCAGCGCCGTCTGTTTTGTTGACTTTGTCGCCGCGTTCGATTCCGCCCATCGTGAGTCCCTGTGGCGGATAATGGCACTAGATGGCGTACCGCCAAAAATTATCGCCATGATCGAGGTCTATTACCGCTGCACTTCTGAGCGAGTTCTTGTCAATAACAATCTTTCGCAACCGTTCGGCATTTGATCTGGCGTTCGACGGGGTTGGATCGTGTTGCCCATTTTGTCCAACTACGCTATGGATCGGATTCTCGGGAGGGCTTCACACGAAGGTGACGGTGATGGGTTCCCATTCGGACACCGACTGACTGATCCTGAACTTGTCGGTGATATAGCCTTACGAGCTTCAAGTTTGGTAATCTTCAGTCTATGGTGTCACGGGTGAACAAGAAAGGGGAAACGGTCAGTTTATCCATAAACACTAGGAAGACCAAAGTGTTTTCAAGCTGCATCTCTGCCCAGGAGAAGGCACCTCTCGGGATTGGTGGCTGTCAACTTGAATAAGTAGACGGTTGTAATTGCCTCGGCGCGAGGCTGCTGCCTAATGGGCGAAGTAAGGACGAAATTGTCTCCCGAATTGATGCTGCCCAACTGGCTTTCTCAGGCCGTAAAAAATGCGTATAGATTCGAAGCGACGTCTCCATCGCCACCAAGATTCGCGTGTGTCGTGCATCAGTCCGATCGGTCCTTCTCAATGGCTGTGAATGCTGGTTTTTGCGTGTGGGGGACGAGCGAAAATTGAAAGCATTTGACCGCCACTGTTTAGGGACTATCGTTCGAGCGAAGTACAACGACTTCTCAAATGAGACCGTCTGCACTCGCTGCGACAACATCGCAAGGATAACTCCGACCATCCAAGAAAGACGGCTAAGATGGTTTGGGCACGTTCTGCGTTGTCAACCTCGGAAGCTCAGTGTTACTGCCCTCGATCGGGCACCGTTACTTCATTGGGGGCGTCGAAGAGGGGGTCAATTTAAAACCAGCCTTGACACATTTCATCGAGACATGGAAGTAGTTCTTGGACTTTCGGTATTCGATCTCCGTCGTTGGTGAAGAGAATGGGCCGAATTGTCCGGATCTGCTGTCGCGGATCTTACGTATGGAGAGGTGCTGTTCGAAATACCATCGAGGCCGGCTAGATCAGACATGATCGCAGCCGTACCAAGTACAAGTTGCGCTAGGTTAGGGATGCAACTCAAGAACACGTCTTGGGCTTCGTACCATTGGTGGATAAGTCGAGTTGTCTAACGACCTCATTCAGCCGTGATACTAAATTCTGCATGTTGTAATTTGTGAGCGTACTCGTTTTAGATGACATGATTGACTAAGCTACTGCGCTCGGAGAGGATGACATCAGAGCTGGTTTTATGAGAGCCAGCTTGCTATTTGTCACCTCTGTGCTGTATTTTTATGACATTGCAACTGCATAAATGGAGTTCTGACTATTTTGAAAAAGCCGGACCATGCACTACAAGACAAGGATAATCGTAGAAGTTATTACGTCAGTCCGATTTAGATTACGTGTTCTTACTTTCATCCTATTCATGATGCACCTCTTCTAACATGTTCTGTCTCACCTGAAAATAGGCACCGCGCTGACTCACGTCCTAAGAAAATATGCGCGCAAACGTAGTTGTCTAGTACCTCTCTGCAACGGTCCCCGCGGAAGTTGCACTGGGCAGAACGAGGAGAGGGAAATCAAGGTCACTTTCACACTAGGCTCAGGATGGGGAAAGAAGGAGTTCGGTAGATGCGGCGCAAGTCACCGTCCCTGCGCCCACCCACCTTCTGCGCGCACAGTGGACATCGTCCGATACGTCCGTCGAACCGTGACATCATATTGATCTTATTGTGCTCGCTCATTAAGATTGGCGCCAATCTTGGTGTTAGTTTGTTGGTGCCCGAACTAGAGTTACTGCAGCCCGACTCTCAGGCTGAAGGTTGACTGAATTATCCCGCCAGTTGATAGCCTTTTCAGCCGTGACTTCTGTAGTCTCAGAAGTTTAGAACGCCATATATATGTTGTAGCGACGAAACTAAGCGCTTGGTCACAGTCCGGCCTACCCCTCTTCCCTTCTTATGTCCCATTTGCATTTCCGATACCGGCCAACTGGACACTGCCCGCAGTGGCTGCTGCGACACCGAGCCGCCGCTAGCGCTCACCGCGCTTGTATTATACGAGTTATGATTCGACTGGACAGCGCGGCCCGCCCAACGTCTGATTAGAAACCTTTGCTTTCGTTTTAGGCTGGCGCAGGAAATGCTTTGCGTGCAGGCGGCCTTCACAGGGTAGTGAATGTCTCGAGTTATTGCATTTTTTAGGTTGTCGAGTTCGCCGACAAACGGCGGCGACGCTGTTTAATCCCACATTTCACGGTGGTTTAGATAGTCGGAACGCTAACCCTGCCTACCCGCTACTCTTGGAGGCGCCATATAACTAAGATAAAAAGATTTAACTACGTAATGGACGCAGTCTTCTCCCCCGCAAAGAGCTAGTGTAGTGCGCCAAACCTTTCGTCACCTGAGGCACCCACGCGGCCACCTATGGAAAGTCTTCACGCAGAGCTTAAAGCGCATGCTCTTGGACATTACTTTCAGCATATTGAGAGCTTGTCCCGCCTCGAAATAAAGCCACCACGACGTTTTCGTCGATTAATTAAGGTGGCTGCTGTTTATAAACTGATGCGACCATATCGTGAACGCAGTCCATAACCCATCAGTCTTTTTGGCAGTTACATTGTTAATAACCCAGGCTTGGCTTTAACTTGCTAAGCCGTACTCTCCAAACCCTTGCCACGCAGGGCCGCATCCGCAAGAACTGTTGTAAATCTAAGAAAACTGTTTCAAACATATGCCAAGTCCCTACTTAAATTTTCTTTCTTGGCATTCCCGAGATAATGGCTGATCGGGAGAGCCAGCTTGAGTCTTTAAATAAAAACGGTGGTTGTGTTCACTCATTCGTCGAGACCTCTATCAAGCATCGAAAGAGTGCTAACCGAAAGTTTAGCGACCCCAGCCCTAGCTTCTGATACGATTATATCCAAACAACTTAGGAGAATACTTAAAATCTTGCCTCTCGAGTCCTCAAGGTTCGGTATAACTAGTATGGCATCCAAAATGACATTTCGGCGTAGCCGCCGCAGAAGACCTGAGCATATCCCGCCCCGACCCACTTTCGGTCCCCACGTGTCTTATTGCTACTGTTCTCGTCGCCCATACGTTTATTGTAAATCGACTTGACATCACTTTATCCATATTTTAGAGGCGGAAGTGCAGCTACCAATGGCCCCGACATACAGGCCCGGCTGGATGAATTACAAGCTGAAGTAGAATATCTGGAGAATCTCGAGAAGAAGGTTGATGAGCACCGGTCAAAGGTCCTGCAATCCCTTCAAAACGTCCAGGAGGACTTGGATAATCGAAAGTACTCTTATGTCACTCATCAGGACCTGATGAACGTGTTCCATGACCGGACATTGCTGGTGATCCGGGCTCCCGAGGGCACTAACCTCGACACGCCAATCCCGAACAATCCCCTGGAGCAACCAGCACACTCACTTTTCGCACTTAAGAGATCATATAAAGTGAGTTCCGCCTGCGTGAATCGCCCACTCGAATAAAATGGTCTCATAGGCTTCGGGATGACGTCTCGAGCCTGCTGCATATAATATTCAGCTACTCTACTACTCGTTTGTTTGCAGATATCACTGCTTTTGGGATACTTTTGTGCGTCATTCTAGGGTCTGGCGCGAAGCGACACCTCAACCATACCGCAGGTAGAGACATCGTAACCACTGCCCTTGAGTAGATAGAACCTGTTACAATCCGTATTTCTAGGGATTAGCAACCACTTTCCATGAAGATTTGGAAACATAAACCAGTAAGACCCCGTCCGGAATCGATTGTGACCTAAGCGTTTCAGCCAGCGCCTGCCAAGAGTTGGAATTCTGGTGAATAGCCTGGTCATAGCTGCTCGTGGATTATACCTTGTTTTATCCTTCACAGATACATTTGAAAAGCCCGTCAACAGCTATAGAAGTTTTGCTTGTCAATCCTGATGATGGTGCGGAGAAGGCTCGCATTCTCCCTGTCGGTGTCTCTGGGTTCGATCTCAGTGGCGCACGCCGAACAGGACGGTCAGGTGAGACGATGACCGATTGTGCATCAACCAAACCTTTCATAATTGCCTTATTATGCGTTATTTCGTTTGGTAGACGAACATCCCGGGGCTTTGAACCCTCTGCTTCCCCTAAGTCCGCCGCCAATTGATCGGGATTTCCCGTACAATCTTGATGAGACAGAAGGCCTGTGCGACCTCTTTGATGTACCAACGCCCCAGAGATGTGCAGATAAGCCTTCACCAAACTAGGACATTACCGGACATTGCTTATTTTATATTTTTTGTGTCTATCTTTGTAAAAAAGTGAAACTGTGTACAATATCTGTTAAAGGGCACTTTTATTAAAGCGAAGTTTAATATATAACGGGAGGCTGTTGTGTAGGAAGGAGGTTAAATCGCATTTTCAATGTGACCCGCTGTTCCGAGAACTTGTCGTCTGGCGAATAGCGTGCCGGATGGGCACACTGGGTCGGCTTGCCTTCGGGGTCGACGTACTGAAATGAGTTAGGAAATCTAATATAGACCCACCGGCATCGGAAACAAAAGTGACATTTTAAGAGTTTTTCGCCACATAAGTCTTATCCAGAAGATAAGGCACCTTTTACGACTAGGTTTACACGTGGTTTACTTCTGATCGCGGAGTTTACCAGAGAAACCAGCCGAGAAACTGCGAACATGGTGTGTTACTACTCGTCGGCTGTTTGGATTCTAACGTATTTTGGGTCCGAATCGCAGCAGGAACCCGCTTAGATGGTGGTCCAGGGAACTGCAACGGGGAACTTACATATACGCACACGCGGAATATAAAGGCCAACAAATTCGGCCGTCCACGGGTTAGTTAAACGCGACTTGGTTGCAAGTAACGACGGCTCAGTTGCAATTGTCCTATGCTCCAAATTGTAGAAAGCGCCGGCAGAGGGCGCCACTATTTGGTCTAGCCGGAAACCTCAAGTCTTGCTGTGTCTTTGCCTAACACACCTGCAGGAAAAGGTTGTCTCTCGTGGGTGAATTCATTCCTGTACCACCAAGAGCCTTCTGAGCAGCATCCTCGTTTTGCACATTAAAAAGAGCGTTACCACCATCTGGTACGGACGAGTCACCGTGTTTAACTAATCTAGCGGCGTGGCTTGCCAAAACCTGGTCACGGGATAGCGATGACAAGAAATGGGCTGTGGCGCGATGAGGGTCTCGCTGTCCATTTTCGATCCCGACTAATTGGTCGGCTGCCGTTGTGTGAGCGTCGTAGCCACCTACTGCGGGGCCTTCGCTGAACTTATGAACTTCCCTTCACCTGCCGTACCGGTGGCAGATGAAGGAACGTGCACCCGCCTATGTGGGTGTTTGGACTACCGTAAGAAAGGTCGCAGTCTCCATGCGTTGGACGCTGGCAACTACCGGCCCGAAGGCTGTAGACTTCGAGTCGCTCAAACGTTGGTGCTCGGCCAGAGGGTACTGGACATATGACAATGGATATCTTAGTGGTAGGTAGCCCAGCGTCGTTGAATCATGGCTTCGGAGCCTCTCGACCCTGACGAACACAAGAGATCGCCTGTTTTGTTTGTCGGAGACAGGTTCTGGTGCTCCAATGTGGTAGAATCGGGCCACAGGACGGCAAAGGCCACCGAGGTTTTTCGCTGTTGCGAGGAACAGCATCCGTTAGAAGTCATGTGACTGTCCATTTAGTGCAGTTGGACCACTGCATACACAAAAAGCGCCTATTCTTCGTGTAATCTGTCTATTGCCCATTGTTTCCAATCATCCATGAGGTCTTCGCCACTAAACCGGGCAACCCACATGCGGACCAACAGTTAATACCTCAATCTTCCACATCTGAAGCCAACCGTTGTGGTCAGTGCGCGCATTGACGAAAAGGCGGCCTGCACGCCACTTTTGCGCCATGCGTCTCTATTCAAGTACTGGAACCAGTTAACATTATCGCGTAACCTACGTCCGTGAACCAGCTGACGAGTGTCAACGTTGAATAGGCCAGACGTTGGACAAATTTGCGCAAGACTGCACAAGACGAGATCGAGACTACCCTACCAAGAGTATGGTGATTGGTCAAAACGAAAACAGAGAACAAGAATAACCACCAGACAATTGACTACTGAATTTCCTAACAGGTATGTTTATGTCACATTGGAAATAGACAAAATTAGATGCGACACATCTGCCAATGTAGAGACGAACCAGACCGTTGGCCTAGTCGCCACGTACGCAGCGCGCTCCGTGGTGACAGCAGGACGGTTGGATTCAACACCCTCTGATAGCATTGTACTCGCTCAGGGCTAGCCCGGTCACGGGCTAGTGTTGCAATTGACTGGACTTTTTCAGCAATCCTAGCGGACTCCGTCCGCACGGGGACAGTACGTTTACGCACCTTCTCGGGCGAGTTGAGGGCGTTGTAGCCCGAGGCGATTTAAGTCGCCAGACAAGGGCAAAGTGCGTGCACGCACCCTGTATGCGTGCGTACGCGCAAAGGGACCCCTCAGGTGTGACGTGCAAAATACACTCGGGAGAGCATCAAGGATGGGGTGTAGCAGAAAAGCTCCTTCCCTCGCGCAGATCGAGCACTGTCAGCCAGTCAGGTTACTAGCCCTGCACTAGCCCGCAAGTCAAAGTGGCAAGCAAATGTCCAGCCCGGAGATTAAATGCTATCAGGAACAAGCGGGCACGCGTAGGACTCGTCACGGAGCACGACTATCCTGCTGTTGGCCACACGGTGGACACCGTCCGAATCGACGTCCTGACGGTCACATGTTTGAACAACACATATCTTAAGTTAAGATGGGCTGGGCCGATGGAATGCGTCTGATAATTACTTTAACCTAGGAGGCGCGAAAGCTCCGTGAGTCCAGTTATTAAAATGGGTGAGTGAGCGATGCCACAGGGTTTTGTAGGAAACATACATTAAACCCGACGGCACACCAATTCAAAAGAAAAGGTAGAGGGTAAATACCTTCATCGTGTAGACTCGCGTCCCATTACTGTCGAGGTAGTAGCGCAGCAGCATGACGGCAGCCAGAGATGCACACTCGCGTCAAATCCGACGCACCCGGATGAGTTAATTAAAACAAATAAAAATTTCGTAGAGTTCACCAGTGTTTTCCCGCCACAATAATATTTTTCCTCGATTTCTGCATGACTTGGATCAAAAACTCGATCCATGGGTTATTTAAAGAAATCAACAAGGAGAAATATTGAGCGGGACATCAGAAGGCAGTTGGAGGAAGACAACTGGAAAACGTTTCGGCAAACTGAAGGAGCTGGGATAAAGTTGAGGGAATTCCTAGGTAATATAGTACGCGCAGCACAACAAGTACGCAATTCGAGTGCCGAACAATAGTTTTGACATGTATTGCTAAGCAAAAAGTCTTCGAAAATAGCTTGATTACATGGGAGAGTACCACTTCTCTGATGAATAGAAACTGCATCATAGAAAACTAAGGGAGTGAGGAACTCACACCACTTGGTATCAAACTAAGCCTTTATATCGGCATATGATGACCACTTAGGAGGCTGGAAAGGACTGTGACGGGACTTGGCCTTGACTTACGCTGAATGACAGACACTGGATAACAAAACAGGCGTGCTGTCCGCCTGCGCGTGAACGACAGCGGCGTCGACATTGCGGGAATTCCATACGTTGCGCTGCAACCTGCCAATTGATGAAATCGATTTTTGTAATCGTGAGCATACGGGAGACATTGTCATATTGAAATCAGACAAGCTGACGGATGATGTGCCACGAAACACAAGGAAAGTTTTACTAACTTTGGCATCTCTGTTTGCACTCGTTTGGTTGATGGTCTTGCTTCGGCTTACCTGAGATTCTTATCTCTTTGAGAGTTTACACCTTGTTTTTGATGTCCAAATGCTATAATCAGTCCGCAGCTCTGAACAGCATCCTTTAGAGGGTGAATCTCACGGCAATTTCGGACGAAAATGGAAAGAATAGGATGTAATAGGCTTATTTTAGCGTCTCTTTGACATTAGAAATCTGCTTCTGGCGCAGGTAAAAAGATTAAAATAAACTCATCAACTTCGGCTGCAATTTAGCTTCATAGGTTACAGTAGTACACGAACTAGGAACGTGTTTTAAATGATAATTGCCCCCGAGTGAATCGTGAGCCAAAAATATTAGGAAAAAACGCCGGGTATTAGAATAAATGCTCTTATTTAAATCGTTTCGAGCCTTTGAATAGTCTGCACTTGTCATTGACGCCGAAGCAGGTTGATCGATCGAGGTTGGACTGGTTGCAAGGAGCCAAATGTGATATTGTCCCTTTTTGTCAAGGCATTACCAATTGAAATCTCTTCGCTACCGTTTTTTAAGGTGTTTCCGCTAGTTATTAGATTTGTCTAAAGTGATAGTTGAAAACGATTTCTCACTGTCATCATATACCTGTGCACTTTGGACGCCGGAGTTCCCAACAAGTAAAAAATTAACCAAAATTCCTCATTGGAGCAGATAACGTGATCAAAGTTTTTATGTTAGTCTTCTGTACAGGTAAGTCAGGTTCAGGTAAAATTTTGGTCTATGTACATTTCATTACACAGTAGGAGGCCACTCTTTGGACAGTCCAATTATGCTCACCATCATGTATCAGTTAAATGCGATGGAAACTGGAAACCTAAGTGGAAATGAGACTTCAGGAAGGGATGAGGACTCGCGTTACGGACATAGGACGATATATGAAGCCCTTTTGATGACTGGTGGAGTTTAACAAGACTTCGTACTCGTTCCCATTCAATTTATTCTCATTTTTCCGCCATGTTGTTGGGCGCCTACCATAAGTAGCGGCCAAGAATCGATATTAGTTACCGAACGGTCAGAAAATTACTCATCATACGTTGCCCGACATCATCCGACAGAGTGTCCAGCGCCAGCATCCATGACATGCAGCGGAATGTGGACCTCTTCGCTCCCGACTACTCCAGCTTCGATCTGACCATCGGGATGTAGAAGGGAGTGTTCATGCACAACCGGCGCCAAATGCTGACTAGACTGAACTCCGCATCAGTGTCAATGGAACTCGCCCTACAGCAGTGGAAAAATCTGTGTATTGTGAGAGTACGGTTTCAAAAAACGTCTGGATCGACGACGAGATTGAAAGTCCGATCTCTAAACTTAAACACGCTCTCGGCCGACTGAAGTTCTCCGTCTGGATCCGTACCGGCATCCTGCTTAAGACAAAATTGGAGATGTACAAGTTTTTTTGCCCTGGCGATTTTCTGGTACAAGGCGAAGACGTAGACTGTCTATGAAGTTTAAGCGAAAAAACACTTAACTCATCGACCTCCAAAGGATACTCAGTCAGTCAGTCAGTCAGTGTATTTGAGGGAAATAGGCTTACGCCTTTGAACTCCCTATTTGTACATAAAAAAATAGATAAATTAGCAGAATGTGAAGAAATTACATCAGTAACTGTATGCAGGCATTGATTCACATATGCCACTGGTCTCATGGCTGAAAAGTCACATAGTCAGCTTGTTGCTGCAGCATATGTCTGTCAAGCCTACATTTAATGTCGCCACAGATTGAGACATGACAACCGTCTCGGGCAGGTTATTCTACGGTTCCACGACACGGTTGAAGAAGAAATATTTTCTCACATTCAATCTACCCTGGGGCACACGTAGCTTTAAGGGATGTCCCCGGAGGTTAGTTGTTGTGGCGAGTTAGAAAAGTCATCGCACCGAAGGGCGCAGTCCAAGCCACGCACGATACGGAAAGGTTGTATCAAGTCTCCGCGCAACTGCCTATAACTCAGAGGATAGAGATTAAGGTTAGTTAAGCGGATCTCGTATGGCAGTGCACTTTGACCTCTTACTAATTTTGTGGCTCGCCCTTGCACCCTTTCGAGCAGAT
The DNA here is from genome assembly GCA_902702965.1 of Spirometra erinaceieuropaei. Lineage (NCBI taxonomy): Eukaryota > Metazoa > Platyhelminthes > Cestoda > Diphyllobothriidea > Diphyllobothriidae > Spirometra > Spirometra erinaceieuropaei. The sequence goes on along the minus strand of CACRXP010000057.1, from coordinate 589,782 downwards.
TGCAATCCTGATGTGTCCACGGTCTCCAGGCCTGAATTGCATATTCGAGGTGCGGCCTTGCAAACGTGCCGAAGACTTTGGAGAAGCAATCTTCATCGAAAACTGAAAATGCCGCTTGATAGCATATAGCATTGAAGTTGCGGCCTTGGCCGCCTTACAACATTGCGTAGAAGGCTTAAGGCTGTCTGCAACCCAGACTCCGAGATCTTTCTGAGTTTCTGCTTCTCGAAGGGGCATTCCGTTCAGATGGTATTGCCGCGTACTAGGGTTCTGATTTCCGAGGCGCAGTATGGTACATTTGGTCAAATTGAAGGACAAGAGCCATCTGCGGGACCACTCGTCCAATCGACAAAGATTTTCCTGGAAGTCGGCCTCATCGGTAGCACTCTGGATAAAGTTCCAGATTTTTATGTCACCCGCAAACATGGCACTATACTGAAAGAAGAACGGAGTGGAAGGATCCCACACATTTGGATTCCGGAAAGAACTGACGTTCTCAGTATCCACGCCATGGTGAGCAGGCACATCCGCAGTGGAGTGACCACACCGTGGAGATGTGGCTCGAGAGTCCGTCCAAGTGATCATGCCATGGCGACGGAATTGTGGATTATAATTCACAAGAGTGCCAAAAGCGTCCAACGGAAGAGACTCCAGCCCGTACGCCACACACTGATCCTCCTGTCCACACAAGACACGTGAACAGGATATTAATCCCTTACGTCAGCGAGAAGCATGTTTTTCAATCAACCAAGTGTCTGGCGAGGTCGTGTGTGATGCCGTTGACGGGCTGTTGCAATTCCGTTAAACACTGCGTTTCCTCGAAGCATCGGATGCCTGACAGGCTTGCACGACCAATTGGTCCACGGCGAATGGAAGACAGAGTGCGGCCGACTCTGGAAATTTCATCCCAATGGAACATCAGCGCAGTCCTCAATGAAATAAGTCGGATGTGCTTGGAAATTATCACGTTGCTCCAAATGTCGTTGCATGGAATGCCGCCACTGACTGGATAACCCAGTTCTCGTGGTCAATACTGTGTACGTATGTGAGATGACTGTTTCACTGGCTCTCTCTTAATGCGGCTTCTAAGGCACTCTCATAAGCATGAAATTCGAACACCCTAGCATTTTGCGGCAATCTGGTACATTGTGCGTGTGTGCAATGCGCATACAGGCTGCTTATCCTTTTCAGCCCTCGTGCCAGAGCCCACTTCCGATCGTCTCGACATTGCTTTAACACCGAAGCCTGTCGACGGAGGGGGAAGAGAGTGAAGTAGGTGTTGTGCGTATCTTCTCCACTAGAAAATAATTCATCGGTGCCGCGTCAAATCAGCTGGACACACAGTGGACGCCGTGAAACACTTACCACATTGTTGGCATTGAACCGGATGTCGAGGTCACCGACACACTTTGTAGTTGCACAGCCACTCCTGTTTGGCCGACATGGCAAAATATTCGTTTACTGAACAATGTATACTGCCTCGATATAGTATCGAATTCAACCCATACCTAGTAGGACCGCACCTTCGAATAACATATCGGCCTGGTCAGTCACTTGCAAATCCATGGCATTCTGATAGGTACATGGATCCCTGGCAAACACGTGTCACTCACGCCTCATCAGCTTCCACTGAGACGGAATATTCGGCCACCTGATGGACCCATTCGTCCACATGATCGTCCATGAGTGTTTGCAGCAAAAGATGACCATTAAAACATTAACCTTATGCATCGCCTAACTGCATATGCAGGCACTTATCTGCTACACAGGAGTCCACTCACAACACGCGCGTACGCGACACCTAACAACAACGATTGTAAGGTGGTTAGAGATTTTTTCTAAAGCCTCAGTGCGGCCTAGATGGAATCCCACTAAAAAGTGAATGCAAACACATTTTTAGACATCTGGACGACTTTGAACTTGCTGTCCTCTGGACACTGTAAAAGAGCGGTCCAAAAGACAATGAATACCGGGCATGGCTTCGTAGTCTTTCCTCTCGAACTCTTCGTGCGGATTTTTGGTGTCTTTGGCAGACCACGTCTAAAGCATAGAAGTTCGGATGGATGCTATGAATGAAAAAGACACCTGTTCCGTTGAGCAGGTGCAACGACGTGTGACACAACTTGTGGATAGACTAATGGCTCTGTCATATCCACAAGACCAGTCAAGTCTAATTTGTTTCTCCTATGCTACAGACAATTGAGGCGCAACCTACACTGGACTTCCCTCATTATTCCGTGGGCATGGTTGCTCGCCTAAATCTGAAGATTTCTTCCATTTAATGAGCATGGGCAACCTGTGCAGGCATCCGTTTAGGGCCAAAACTAATGCACACATCTAGACTAATAAAAGTTTCCTTCAGTCAGCGGGTAGTTTCGCCATAAAACCTGTATCAAAACGAAGTTGTGATCTCTGATATCATGGTTGTAGTCCAAAGACAATAAGATTTGACAAGTGACGGCTCCCATAACACGACTATTTACGGCCAGTTGCGAAATCCACTGCCCGAGTTCATTCCTCAAGTATTGCATCACTACCCGTTTGATACAAAGTACCACCGGAGAGCGTGGGTACGACTAGAATTTTTGCTGATTTTCACGTGATTGCCTTCATAATTCTAATTGTACACTAGTAGGGTTATCAAGTGCTCCGCCCCTAACCCTGAAATTCACATAAGTCACCACACAGTACTTCTGCAGCATGTGGACTGTTAAATTGGTCAAGGTCAGAATGACGATGAATGACAATAAAGGAAATTCGTGCATCCCACGCAAGTCGGAAGCATGTCAGTTGGTGTAGCCTCGTACTCGTTATGTTGAGAATCGAGTTCTCCCATCGTCGGGAACGCGTAAACGGAATATCTAGCTTTGTCAGACGTTTTGCCCACGCCCACTCCGATCGACTTGACTTTATCTCGCAATCGAATTTAAGCGTACGAGGGAGGGAGGAGTGAGCTTAACGCAGCACATGCCAGTTTACTATAGGCAAATACTGTGCACGTCACTCCTGCATCCATCTTTTTAGACGGGGATAGACATAGCCCCTTTCTACAATGAATGACCTAGGAAGGTTGTGACATTTTGTCCGCTAGAATGGAAGACTACAGAGGAGACATTTCTTTATTTCCATCCTGCAGTATTGAAATGTTCACGGTATCTCTCTAGGTGCAAAACTTCTTTTTGCTTACGAGTGACGTGGATAACACTTGTTTTATGAGTTAATCGCCCCATACACCGCGAACTACAGCATTTCGCCGCCATCACTGGTCACCTTGGACAACTGTTTGCTGTCTTTAAATACAGGCCTTAAGTGCGAATTTACGAAGGAGTTCAGATGTCTGAGAATATGTACAAGATAAAAATGTTAGAACTTAATCAGCTTTTTTAAGTACTGGTTTCACAATAAAATGCGCCTGTCTACTCATCTTCATAAGACTGCGATGCAAACATTTTCAACTAGACAGTTATAACGCAGCGTTCAATTTGTGGAACTGTTGTGTCGTCGTTGTCTTTTATTTAAATACCCCCAGAATCCTCTTCTACGTCTTTTTCGATGAACTTCAGATAATGTATAATGTCCACAGCACTGTAACCTCCCTGACGATGTTGATTCTTGACTATGTACCTAATTCACATTTCCACTCTTAATACCTGGACCAACTGAAATAGCCCCTGAGAATTATCTTAAGATTTCTTTAACAAATAGGTAATTGTACTGGTGAACATCCATTTACGGAATCCTGTTAAGAAAACGGAAAACGGGTCCATGAAGATGGATGATTGCTTCCCACTTTCCCATTTGGTGTTCCTGTGCGACTGTTAGTAATATATTCACTTAGGGTTGGAACTGTACTGGGTGTCCGCGGACACCTAGTACATCGCGATATATCCGTTTGCGCGGCCAGCCCATGAGCATAGGAAATATTGAACGCAGTGATGTTGGCCGTTTCCATATTAGATACTTTGTGTCTGCAGACGTTTCGGTGGCGTCATGGGTTGATATATGTTTGGAACGTTTGTGGAGCAAAATTTTGAAAGAACAACCTAGGGACGGAGTAAGAAAGTTTATAAAATTTATAGGACCAGAAGAATATTCGGATTACAATTCCACAGAAGACGACGGTATCTATGTTCCCAGAAGCTGGGGTGTACCGATATTGTGTACCCCTTTGTAAAAGTATATCGGTTTGCACCGGTACACTAAATGAGTACAGTGATCCCTCGGCCACGGAAATTGGGTTACAGAAACTTCTGAAAAAATTTCGAATCCGCAAATAAAAATCATGTGTTTTTAAAGTTATTTTTATACAGTTCGGGCCCTTATAAATCCTGTCACGTTTTTATAAACATTTTTCACACAGTTATGCAGCATAAACCCCTATATTAGCTTAAACACTAGGTAAGGTTCGTGAAAATTATGTATGCAAACATGCTGTTTATATACTACGCACAAAGCGCATACAGTATAGTATTGAAGAATTTTATTTAACACGTAATGCAATTTTAAATACGTTGTAGTAATACAAATCCTGATTGAAAAAACTAACGGGGAAACATGCGGCCGAAATAAAAAGGCCGTAGTCCGCAGAAATCCGTCAACCAGTGGAAAGTCCACGATATATATTTAGGTAGGCTTGCGTATAGAACCACGAAAGTATATTGTGGATGTAATCAACTTTTTTGAGGTCCTCTCGTAAATGTTGCCAATAGTCTTCTGCGCTCGGTACCGTGGTTGCCTTCAATTCCGATCCCTAAAATCATATTTCATGGGTAAGGGGTTCGCGAGTTGAAGTTGGTTGTCATGTCACCATTCGTAATTAGGAGCCCTCAACCCGTATTCCCGAGTCTGGTCTGACCGTGGGCTATAACAAACTCCAGATGAATCGCAGTACGAATACTTGCAATTTCAATCACCAAGAAAACCGAAATATCAGCCATCAGCCATATCAGCCTGTCGATAATTGTGTAACCAGAATGAGCAGGTCAACGGTAATGAGGCAATGTTATGCTTACCGCGATTCTAGTCGTGAGATTCCTCTGTATGCGGAAAGGGTAATAGGTCCCTTATAGTAATGCCGACTTCGGTCATTTCATAAATACATTGTACAAGAAACCACATGAGTGCATTACGTTCGGATATATACCTTTGGATTACACCTGTGCCATCCGAATTGCATCTCCTAAACCACAAGAACCACATACTTGCCAACAGCCTCAGCGTCGAAAAAGAACACTAGGCAGGTTAATAGCCGAGACAGGTGAATTAATTGAACTTATAAACGCACAGCTGACTTCGTATATAGAACTACTCGAGAGCGTGTACAGGAGGTTTAGCGCAATCGAATGGGTTTTCAACAAATTTGTACCGTAATCCCTCCTCGGATCGCGCCTCGACTTTCAAGGTTTCCTTCTATCGTGGATTTTATATGCATGTGTATCCAAATATGTTTGTCGCGGATTTTTGCGCAAAATGGACACTTTTATTTGTGATGCATGCCTCCTCAGTTGGTTTGCCAGTTGATTTAATGGATGGGACGCTGCTGACGAGATGACCAATTCGGCGAGCGAGGAAGAGGACACACAAGAAGACCCAGTACAGAATGCAGGCGCCGTGCGTCTTGTGATCATTTTAGGGATAGCAAAATACCTCCGGTCGTCGGATGAAGAATGAGGCCCGCAAATGCTTCGTTCTTTGCAATTCAGAAAGGCTCTTGACGGCATCACGGGAGTGTAAAAACTTCCTTAGGCATATGAAAAAGTGACGCCAGCAACTACCCATAACAGTGTCTGTTAGCCGAAAAAAAGCGCCTGTAATACGCTTTCAATAAAGGAAGAAAGTTCAGCTGCACGGTCACTTGAAGAGGCTCCTTTAGAAGGGCAGTAACGTACTCCTTAACAGTGCAATAGTATTCACCGCACAAGTATCGGGTAAGTCATCGTGTCCTTGTTAGGGTGTATCCATGACTAACTTTCTAAGTGCGTAGTACACGTACTTGCGTTTAGTGTAACTGCACTCACATTATGTACAACCCTTCCTCCATTATGTGTATTTGTTGCTGGTGATCTGTCTATCGTAATGGCCGTAATATTCGAGATATCGAAGACGTTCTACATGTTTAAGAGAACGTTTGTATTGTATTAAAATTCACGTTTTGTAAATTTTTCATTTATTTTGCCTCACATACTTAGAAGACGGAATTTTTCATGATAAAAATACCAGTAACAAATTGTTTTGGTGGACCACACGATCATACAACTGACAATAACTAGCGGTGTTACCAGCGGAAATCGGCTGAGAATGTAAATATTATCAGAATGCAGATGGTGCATGAGTGCACTGTTCGCAGTTTAGAATACTCATAAAGGAATAAGTAAAACGAGTGCATTAATGTATAGTACGGTTAATATAAAATTGCTTTCGTCAAAATATTTATTACTCCAGTGTGTTTACAACTGTCTTGTCTTTAAAACAAAAAACCTCAATGATAAACGATGTGTATGTGTGTTCGTAGTATACAAACTTGTTTACATACATAATTTTAACTAACCTTACCTAATACTCGGGAGAATATCAAGGGTTTATGCTGTAAAACTGTGTGAACAGCATTCAGATGAGTATGGGCTTAAATTAGTAAAACTAAAAAACATATATTTTTCACTTTGCGGATTTTGACTTTTCGTGGGATGTTCTGGAACGCAACCTCGCGATCGAGGAGGGGTCGCCGTATACAGAAAGCTGATCGTGCGTTCAAACCACGTTGCCACTCGTATTGAGAATCACCGCACTTTCTACAGAAAAGTAAGGTTGTAGTCGATAATTTCGGCATCGATTTGTAGGCCTCAGAATCCGTTAACAATCGAAACTTACGAGTTTCCTCACTGTAGTGTATCGTCAAATTTGCCAGGCAGATGATACGGACTGATATGACTGAAGACTTGAGAAACTAGTTTAAATTTACTAGCAAAAAGTTGAGGGAAATTGCTCCACGAAAAGCGCGGAGGGAGTGGCAGGTGATTGTCTTTCGTAGCCTACTTTACCGCGCAATTGCTTCTGAAGTCTCTCGAATGTGAAAGACTGGGATAGGCTGCAAAATGATCGAAATCGCAAGTACGGCGGCAGTGCCAGCCGGACGGCTAGAGAGAGGACCAAAATAAATATGTCATTTATAGTTTTTAAATAAGGAACACGCTGTTCAAACTGTTGGTACTATTCGAGGGGAGGTGGAAAATAGAAGTAAAAAGTTGCATTTTGTCCACTATGGAAATTTTGGATCAACAGGATTATGGGGAGCGGCCTCGCTACGGGCATTAACCTAATAAGAGTATGGCATCAGGAGACTTTGATCGTCGAGCTCCCTAGCAGGGTAAGCGCAGGAACGATGACTCGCGCATGGATCAGTTTATAGTAATAATGGAACTGCGCTGCATCTACCGCACACGCTCCCCCTCTCCCTCGGTCTTTTGCTTTCCCCGCCTAAGCCCAATGTCAAGGCAGAGTCAGAAAACCGGCGGCGGGATCGAGTGCAAGCGACTGGTGCAGCGTGAACCCGCACCTAGGAGTGACACCATATCCCCTGGTCCGCAAACACAGGGCCAAGATTTCACGATACAAGAAAAGGGAGCTCGGATTTCTTCTAAGTAAGAGGTCACATTAAGGAGGAGCCATTGCAGCCTAACTCTCTATTCTGAGAGGAAAAGGGAATTAATCTGCTGGTGGACAGTCCTGTGATCCACCGCTTTTGGCGCATCGTGATAGATGCAGTAGCGTCACATTGTTTGTACTAAAGAATATGCGCTGATAGTCGACCCCAATCACTCTTTTCCCTTTCCCAGGCACCAGTCCGTTGTTCGAGTCAGCCACTTTTGTATACGTACAACTTCGCGGTCTGCCGGAAGAATTCTGGTATCAAGAGATATCCGAGAAAAACCATAATTTTTTGTAGAAATGTATGCCTTAGTTTCCCTCGCAATTGTCCGTATTCATTACGGAAGAAACTTTGCCCACTGTCCATTCGCCAAGGAATGGTTCGGTATAAAAATAAAATACTGTTCAGTGATCGAAAAGACGTTTTATTCAAACCCAGTCAGAGTATCTCTGAAGTGTCGCTTTCTTAATAATCAATCAGTTTGTCATCATTAACAACAACTTATTTTACAGGCAACGAGAGAACAAGGACTTATTTAAGGCGCCCGATTCTTATCCCAAGACTTTTAATGTCCGCACTCCCCCGAGGAGAGATCACTATGTCCGCCTTAGGCTTTTGTTGGATCAGTTCTGGTGTATTAGGTTCAGGGGTCCTGCAACATCTGAGGCAGTGCTGTCTTGTAGTTTGTTCCAATTCCATAAAAAATTGAAATTTTACACTATGCATTGGCTTAAGTCAACGGCCATTTCGGCCGGTTGGATTCGGTCTAACTTCAGACAGGTGCAGAATCATCTTGTTCTGCTTTCCTGGCGCATTCTGCTCTTTGGGCTCTATCTCTGGTTGAAGCTGCCACCTCTCATTCCAAGCCGACTCAGCCGTGACAGGCTCAGAATTCGGCACGGTCGGCCACCTTTTTTTTAACAGCTTCTATCGTCGATCTGGTCGGATCCGGGAATACAGACACCCCTCCTACGCCCAGCACTACATGTGAGCTGTCACTAAATCCCAGGGGTTCCTATTTCCGTTCCCTAAACCTAGCACAAACCCAAACCCTCCTAGCTCCAGTCCTGATCCCGACACTTACTCCCATAAGTCTCTAACCCTTACCCCACATCA
>CACRXP010000057.1:547264-574858 GCA_902702965.1 Spirometra erinaceieuropaei | reverse complement strand
CAACAAAAATGCTATTGAGCTATTTCGGAACTGGTTGCAACGAAATCCGGAATTCAATTGTTTCGTCTCCTCTGGTCACGGCAGCGAAGCCCTCCTAAAGAAATGCTACCGGTTCAGTACACTGGCAATGAGTATCTGCGTTCCTGCATGCTGCATCTTCGTCTCTGTGGGCGTGCTCGGCTTGCTCTGCTATTATAATCGATGTAAAGTGTGGAACGATGGGGCTCCGCTGATTGCCTAAGCACTGTTGTTATCCATCGTTTATTGTAAATAAATTGCTACTGTCAAAGTTTGAACAGCTGGACTAATGGTCATTTCCCATTACAATCCTGAATTCCATGGGGTAATTTGATGGCTTGTGACTTGTTCCATGAAGACTGTCTTAAGCGTAGTTTATTCCTTATCAGATCAGCTGCACTTCACGTGCACCGAAAGAGGCTTTGTATACTTTAAAAAACGACATAATTAAATGTTGAAGGGTAGGGCAGCAGTGGTAACGTAGAATCCCCGAAAAGGCCTATTTAAAACATTTCATTCGATTCCGAAATGAAGAATAATTGAGACTTGTCGGAGTCGAGCTCAGAAACTTTGCCAGATCTGCTGGACTTATTCAGAGTATCATTATAGAAGTGCATGGCAGGGCACTAGTAAACCCTTTTATCGTGGGTGTTTATGTCGTACCCCTGACTGAAGTTAAAACTCAGACCGAATACTGAAACGATTTACTACCATGAATGACTTTAAAGTCACTTATTCTTCGGTCAAAACTGTCCCAAGACGTTTTAAACTCAATAATGCGTCCTTTTTACTATGTTATGCTGTAGACGATTTTCCAGTATCATCCTGCTCCTTCCACATGTAACTGGAACGTTATACACATATCTAACCTATTAATAAGACGCCCGTTTTTAACGCAGTGGTCAGAGGAACGAAAATATTCAAAATTCGACACCATATGACAACTCATACCACTGGTTCTCAGATCTCACTAAGCCGTCCACGATTCGTCCCAACTCCTAGACTGCTGTCGATGATGAAGGATACGTCGGAAAGGGGTAATATGTTAGCCCCCCTTTTCTAAAGGGGTTGACTATCGTTCCCTGGCTCACAGTCCATCAGATTACTGGATTGTTCATTAAGGATTGAACCCTTCATAAAAAAAATAAAACCTGTAGGTTACATTTGGGGGACTGCTATTTACAGAAACGTGAAGGAATTTTGCTACAAACCTCGTCTATATGTTGTGATAAGCTAACGATAGCATCCTTACCCCACAGCTAGTCATCTGTTTCCAACTCCAGTATCTTTAGACCGAATCTGAATGTAATTTCGGTTGATTTCGACTGCCGCTTTCAATTTTTTGAGGTCTTCACCTCATTTAAAGGGCGTGCGTTCGAAACCACAAATCGTGTCATGTGTACCTGTCTCATTTGAGAGCAAAGAAGAAGTACTAAAGTACACTGCTTAGAGCGACGCAAACTCGGCCTTCTAAAGGAACATCACCGGTCGAAGTATTTAAGACCGATAGTTTTCAATGAAAACACCATAAATGAACATGAATAACTACCGACGATAATTCGAATGGCCAGTTCTAACTCAAGTGCATTACCCGTAACTTCGCGGAATAGGGTTCAGCTGACAACGGAAAAGCAATAAAATTACTTGGAACGGAGTGGTTTTTGATGCTGATGCAGTTTTTATTGTGCCTGATCTTGTCATCTTGCAGTGCAATGGGTGTCTTGGAATTGTTTGACAAAGACATGACCCCAGTAGCCGTCCAGATTGTTTGGTTGAAGTTATCTACCCCAACACTTTGGCTAATTGAGATTTATGCGTCACGAAGCGATGGCAACAGAGCCTATTTACTGACGGTTCGAAGTAGCCATTCCGAAATTCCGTCATCATGCTTGGCGGCATTTTATCGACAAAACTTGCGCTAAACTTGATCAATAATAGCAGTAGATCCCAAGCGACTCTTTGGGCCATTTTTACGTTATATAAACAAATTGATAAAAGGTACATTTTCATAGATACATATAAATAAACGATATTACATTAGCGGTTGAGGACCTCGGCAAGTAAAAAATGGCCGGCGGTAATCTTTCTGACTAACCATGTCCACTCTGGTTGTCAAATAGGAGCGAATGCTTGAATTTCAAGTGCAGATATGAGGAAGGAATGAGAAAGCTTGTCGAGCACCGGAACACTTTACTTATTATTCTGAGCTTTCAAATTCGTGTAGGAGTGCATCGACAGAGATACTGGCGGAAGTCGAACCAGCAGCAGGCGAACAAGAGGATATTATCCAATCAATGATCAGTAACATAGGTCTTGACGTGTCTGCGCGGGACACTGTATGCCGGCGCCAGGTAGATACGCCAACTGACTGGGTTCTCATCCAAGACCCAGACTTCAATCAGTTCTCGAATTGAATTGCTTCTGGTCTGGGCGATTATCTCGGTGTCTTCAAGGTTAACCTCGTGACCCGTTTCGAAAATGAGGGCAGCCAATTTTGATAACTCGTCACTCCATCACACAGTGTAGCGGCCGAGGACGTCAAGGGTAGCCCACACACACGTAGAGAAGCACAGGGAAGAGATCCTGGCTAACGTCGATCTGAATAGGGTCGTCCGTAAGTCACGATACTCATCTGCACATAAAGGAAGAAGAAACGTCACGTGGGCGAGAAGGTATAATGAACAGAGATGGGAATCGGAAAGGCGTATAATAATAGTTAATAGTACAAGCAGGACGAGTTACAACTGTGCAGTAACCTGTCTGGGTGGACAGGCGATATCGACATGCCAGTTAATTTACCGGCGGGGAACGCAACGCTGTGGGCAACTGCAGGGAAGGGTCGAGGGAGGAGCCGACGTAGAGCGAAGGAGAACGATACGAACGTCACGGTACGATGCGGGAAAAGGGGTCGGCGGAAGTGAGAGGAAGAGACACCGGCCATCTTCACCAGCAAGCGGTTGCGCCATCTCCATCCTAGGTCCGCGCGTCAAAAAGCGTCACAGCATTCAGACAACCCTGTTCAGGTCATGGGGCATTACAACAGGCAGCATATACTCGTGTGCGCACGATATGAGCATGCGTTCAGTCTGATCTATGTCATTACCAGGGCAGATTAGGCAGGGGATACAATGCAGTGCTCGCGACTACTCCCTGCGACCTAATCGGTACCTACTTTTTATGACCCCGCTAAGCTTGGTAGCTCTGGGTCGGAGTGCAGTTCAAATACCTGGCCCCACAGCAGTGCGTTTGTCGGCCTCTGAAACCTCCCTTAATATATGTCAGGGTATATCATATCATCGGTGGTGTTCCAGTTTTGGTCCCCTTGCTGCAAACAGACAGACATTCGCTCATGGATGCCTTCGGATAGCCATTCTGCATAAGCTGGTTATGGAGATATCGGGCCTCATGCGCCTTCTCTTCGGGTTGTTGCAGTACGTGTAAACCCGTTTAAAGCGCGTTCTCAAGCGCGTTTCCTTCATGAGCGACCGGAGGGGTTCTGTGGAAGCTGAGAAGCTGCATGGTGCTCGTGGACCTCCTGTAAACCGTTTTCTCTGTTTCGACGTTAGAGCGTCACCAGACGAACGCATCGAGGGAGGGTTGCTAACTGTCTTTGTTTATCTGAGAAGATTGAGTTGAGCGAATTATGGAAATTCTGCATACTCTTCTTGACGATATCAAGCTTGTCGTCAAGGAAACGGTATCAAACTATCGAGCCCCGCTGGATGAAGGCAGTCTTATAGGACCACTTCTGCCCCTAAGCCGGTGATAGGGGAGACCACGGGAGTCCCATTTATTTGCTCATAGGTTTTTTCTGCAAGGATAAAGCGAGCTTTTGTTGACAAAATTCGAACAGCCTTAAGTAATGTTCACTTCTGAGCGGGCACTGAGTTTTGCTGTGTGCCTGCACAAGCTTCTTGCTCATGACTTACTGGGTCAAATTGGATGAGATAAATACGGAAAACGGCGTCATTTGTGTCTTTACCGTAGCACTATATTGGCACAGAACGATCGCTCAAGGATGGAGACGAATATGTCCACCAGAATTTAAAGAGTGGAGATTTTGTTAAACAGAAATGTCCTTGGATTGCCACAGGGTTGGCGCGCTTTTCACAGCCCACAGAGAACTTCGTACAAAGAGATGAGCACGGGATCATAGGAAGAGTCATTTCCTTCACCAGGGATTTCAGACGCATGCGAGAAACTAGCTTATAGACGATGGAGTAGCAGTTACAAACGTACGCCTTTCTTCCCTGACTGCATCGAACTCGCCCTTACGGTTATTCTGCAGCTAGTTGTCTGACTGACTGGCTCTTTTCAGCATTCCCCGCAGACACAATTCAGCCAGCAGTCCGTTTGCATGCCTGACGACGATCACCAATCAGATCACTGGGTGCATGCACGAGCTACTAGGGCACGGCTAGATGGTGGTTAGGACTACGTTATCAAGGTCTTCGTTCATCACTGATCGTCGAACGTGTACGTTCGGGGCTGGGAACGAGCCACGCCATCCAACAATGCACGCGCAATGCATGGTACGCATGGCAGCAGTCAATGCGCTGATTAAAAGAGTTGCCATCAACACCCCTCTCCCTGTTTTTCCGGCGGTTCATACCATTAACTGTGTACCCGTAGAGTCGAATGTTTAGTCTTCCTCCAGGGTGTAGCAGCAATTTCAGATAGATGGTTTTCATTCATATTTACGTATGCGTAAGCTTGGTTTGACCTGAATAGTGGCTTGGAATGTGATAAAACTACATCGGTTGCTCACGTGCGTATATCTGGTCTTTCATCTGTATGACGCCTTTACCCATGATAACTGCCGGACAATGGGTAATACCCATGCCAAACCTCACACCTAATGTGTTTTGTAGCTTCTGTAGCTTCTGCGACAGGGTGTTGCTGGGTCCCTCATGTCCGCCCACTGTGGGCGCGCGCGAGATTAGCGGCTGATGAAGTTTGTTGGAGAGCCAAACCCCCCAAAAATCAGTCACTTACATATTGGGGTTTCGGCACTCATCTTTTCTGGTTCTCGCAGTGCGTTTTCACCCTGTGAAGGAGGCCTTAAAAAGGACTGATTTTAGACACTATGGAGCGGTTACTCTGATAGCTGACGAGCTGGGTCATGTTTGTTGCCTTTCGGGGCATTTTGATGTAGAGTTCGTCAGTATGTCTGCGAACGGCAAGAACGTCTAGGTAGGACGGCTGTCACACCCTCTCTTCCTCTCCTACACACAAAATGTCAGAATAGATGTTTAGTAGCTCAGAAGGATCGGAGATCTTGTTCTTCTCCCCTACAACGAAGATCCGACAAATGTCGGTCGAAAAGCATGTAGAAAATGCAAAAGACAATCAAGAGAATTTTTTTCAATTCTTATGTCACCTTCCTCAGCCGAAATTCCTAAAAAAATAGTTTGAGGCGTCAGTCCTCCACCGCAGCAACAGATGCATGCGTTTATTTTTTGTCATTTGTTGTGGACCAGTATTCGGAGGATAGTAAATTGCTTGGTGACTTTTGGGCTTTCGTGAAAATCGGCTTCTCTTGCCTTTTATTCCCATCTGTTATTGTCGGTGCGGATGCTACCGAAAAAAACGGTCACGCACGCAACCCCAGGACTTGAGGAAATTTAGGGCCATCGGGTTTGTGAGGAGTAGGGCAAAAAGACAAACTATCGAATGAGTAGGAGGCCAGTCCAGGTTGAGCGAGAGGGTAGTGCGCGGAAAAGGAGGGCGAACGCCTGGCGGGCGAAACGACGCCGCCTTTAAAAAGTACACGCGAAAATGGTGCTCTCTGACATCGGCGAAGAACTGTTTCGAGTGCGTGACAGAACAGAAATTTACCAAAGGCTCTACTTAGGCCGAATCGGAGGATGTGGGACAGGCAACGGCACGCATATACACATACAGACAAACAGTCCCTGGGTCTTGCGTGCGAGAATAATGGTGACGCCTAAAATACACCGGAGATGGGGACTTGATGCTGCCTGGAGGTGGGGTGAGGACGAAGTGTACTGTGTGAAGGACGTTTTTCCAAGTCACCAAGGCGCAAGTAAACACTTGGAGCGAACATAATGCAGCTGGGAGTATTAGTTGCTAGGTGAAGGGCAGGAAGGATATTAAAACGCCAGCAACCTATGAACTTTCGAAGGCCCTAAAGTTGACAGTCGCCGAATATTTGTGTCTGAATGGAAGCTTTCAACAGTGGGCAAATTTTGACAGAATCATGAATTTTTTGGCCATTTAATACTGTAATGAACATGTAAGCATGCTTTTCAGCTACCGACGTTATAGGGTAAAATTGCTAACTGAGCTGATTTCACTTGCGTGCCAACAATAGCGCCAAACAAACGCACCCAAGCCACTGTATGTAGTCTACATCTTATTAAATAAATATTCGGATTAAGATTGCGATTCTGAAAATTAATTAAGATTTATAAATATAGAAAAACAAACGGTTACACCAGAGTAACGGGCTTGTAGCTCAGTGTTCTGAATACAGACTGTCTTCTATCGCATCTCAACATACATAGCTAATTCCGACCCAGCGGCTACTGTCCTTTAAACCGTATTTACAATTTGTATCGCAAAGGTTCGGTCGGCGCGACGGAATTATTGTAATGAGGAATGCGCTGATTTTCAAGTGGATGGGTTCCTGCGTGTTGGCTCCGCTGTCTCTCCCTTCTCCCACGCATCAGCCGAATCCTCAACTCCGACAGTCAGCTGTTGCTGGGATTGGATGCAGAGGTTGGCATGACATAAAAGTCAACGCCTAAAGCGTGCCACACGAATACACATTAGCCGTGCTGGGCTTGTGCGGACTGTGCAGCGTCCTGTGAGGCCAGATGGTTCCCGTACTAGTCCGACACGTCTCTAGCACAGTCCGTTCAGTGGACTAAGGGCCATGTTTAACAACATGATCGTGGGCGTTGCACCTAATTGTGCCCCTAATAACACATTGAATTTCAGTTTGTTGGTTGCGCAGCAACGTTTTGTACAACAAAATCTTTTCTATACAATGTTAATAAAAATATGGTCAAAAAGTGATAAAATGAGACAAAGAACGTAGAGGAAAACATCCAAGAAATTGGTCCACATCTTTATGGATGGGCTATCTGGTTGGTAAGGGAACTCACCAGTCGTTCCTAAACCTGACAGTTTCGGCAGGCTGAAAATCGGAACTTGCTATAAAACGTCTGCACAGAATGTATGCTTTTTCGCATAAATGCTAACTAGTAGGTATTGGTTTTTTAATACGAGTAGCTAGAAGTCAGGTATAATATGTACATGAACTTTTACTAGCCAAGCTAAAATCTTAATAACATGTGTTAACTAGTTTTACCAGAGCAAGAAATATGATATGGATAATTAGTATTTCAGATCGACAATGAGACAGCCTCCCCAGAGTACTCCACTGGAATCCTACGCCATGTTTAGCAGCCCAGCAACGCTCTAACATTAGAATAAATCTAAAGAAAACGTAATTTCCTACAAAGGCATTATCAAGAAGCGTGACACCCGCGTTTAACCTGGCAACATTGCGTTCAACAGCCTGAGTCCACCTCAGTCTTGCTGTTCCTAAATAAACTTTGGACTGTAAATAAGCACAACAGAGTCCACTTGATGTCATGGAACTGCTAGCGAACCCCTGGAAACAGATTATAAGTTTGAAGGGACGATATTTAGGCAAATTATTTGAAATCCTTATTCTTGGGACCCATCGCAGGGATAACACTTCAAATAACTAGAGATGCTGGCCTCAATAACCCAAAATCTTAATTTTGGAGTCGGTACGCCAATGGAGTTTTCGTCACCCCAATGCGAGATATGGCGTTTTCAGACATGTAGATCGCTAACGGGGAAGGAAAACAATAGACAATTGCCCTTCCTCTGGAAGTGCATATCGAAAGGATAGAGGAGCACAGATAAAGGAATTCAATTTAGAACCAGCAAGACATTTATAGCGTGGCGAACAGAACGACTTAGATCAGCTGTCTTCTGACCCACCTTACATCCTGCTAGGACATACTCACTGACTTTTAAATAACGCGACAGCAGGAACGGAATTAAAGTTGGATGCGGACTCAGACTGCGGTCTGAGTAGGGAAACCACAGTCGATGCAAGCGAAAGAGAGTGCAGACTCAAGACATGAATAACAGTGGCAAGAATGGGGCAGAAACTGTAACCTATGCCCTCGAGGAGACCAGGGTCCAAAACCCGCCCTCTGCTCGCGTAAGCCGCTTCGAACTGAATGGCAGTATAGAGGGCGGGAAAGGCAGATTTCAATACAACAATTGCTTGTTCCGAGAAGTATACCGGTAAATAGCTAGCGGGCGTCATCATCATCACCACTGAACTACCAAGGTACGGTATCTAACTCACATCCGTACATAGAAGCTCGTCTGTTCACGAGACTGGCCTTTTCCCGGATGTCTCACGAAATGTCGACGAAAATTCTGAGGTATGTTGTCTTTTGAAAATAAGGAGGCTCATGTCGGCGAACGTACATTTTCAATCATTCTTTATCAGGCGAGTGCATAAATATAGGTCTAGGTAGAGCAGCGAATTTTGAGAAGTAAAACAACTTATGAGCTGTAGTCATAACTTGGGCTAATGGGTTCAGACTTGTGGGACAACGGGATAATTATAGTCTAAGTTCTGTCAGTGGCACGGGAAGGAGAGAGAGGGGGAGGAGAAGACGTAGGATAGTTTGGCTAGATTGTGCTTATGTTTTGTCGCTGTGGCGCGACGTGCCATGGTGCGGGCTTAAACTTTCATGACTCAGCTTTGGCCAGGGTAATAGGAGGGTTTTAGTGAAGGTCTTTTGCAAGCATCAGGCTGGAATAGTTAGTCGTATGGCCACTGTTTCCGCTTTCGCAAATATCCATTGACGTAGGGACTTGGAGTGTCTTTCCGGCACTTTATAGGTGACACGGAATGCTTGGTTGACGTCTACCTGGTGATCGGTGTCAACCAAGTGAGCCACAATGGCGCTAGTAATGGACTTTTCCTCGCCTTGATGTGACCGGGCATGAAGGTGCTCTCGCGTCCGCTTGGATAGGCGCTTTGTTGATCGACCACTATCTGCTCCACAGGAGCAAATAAACGAGTAGATGTACATTGAGGAGGCCGGAAACGACAGCTTATTCGCTGCCTCCAAGGCGGAGAAGTGGATTGAGAAAATTAGTCTTATTCTATCGACAGGGCACGTGCGTACAGTAGCGGAGTTTAGACGACGTTGTAGAAGGTCAAAGGCCGGGTCTTCTCGAAATGGCGAAATGGGAAATACTTCTTCCTTATCCACCGTCGGCACATTCAATTTTTGTGAATGATCTTCCATATGTCTGCTGATAAATTTAGCGGGTAAACCCCTTTCTCGCAGTGTTTCATATGAAGGCGAGTTCGTTCTCTAGTGTACCCTGACTACAAATTCGTCTAGCTCTGTTGGTTAGGCAACAGACTAAGTTCCGTTTCTGACTTAGAGGACCAAAGCTCTAGAAGTTTGTGTATTCTCCTGTTCATGTTTTCTTGCGATGCAGACTTTTACGAATTGCCCCACCAGGCATTCTGCTAAGTAGGACGTCCAGAACTAGCAGACATTCTGCCTTTTAACTTTCCAAAGTGAAGGCCAATGCTGGGTGAGCCTGTTTGACTTTTACTGGAAGGGCATCCAAATCCAGTTTATCACCCGCTATTACAAAAACGCCATTGACATATCGAGCATAGAAATCGACGTCCTTTATCACGCGATGGAATTGCTTATTCTCTAATTTTCCCATAAATATATCCACAAGAAGGAGTCCAATGGGTCATCCCATCGCCACTCCTTCGACCTGGCTGTGAAGCTGACCGTTGAATCCAAATTGGACATTCAGCGCGCAGCAAAGGAGCAGCTCCTTTAGGGCTGAGACTGGCATGCCAATGGAGAATTCCTGCCTAACTGTCTCTTCGCATAGATATTATACGGTCTCAGTGAGGGGAATATTAGTGAACAAGAGCGCGACATCTAACGATAACATCGCCTTCCTTTTGAGATTCATATTTCTTACGGAATCGATTAATTTGAAAGTGTCGCGTAGACTGCATGGTGCTATTCTATGTCGCATTGCTTTAAGCGTTTCTGTCAGTCACTTTGCAACGGCGTGCTACAGCAAATTGCACATTTTCAATATCGGTCGCCAAGGAAGATCCGGCTTGTGAATCTTAGGTTAGCCATACAGCCTTGGAATGCATGTGCCAGTGGGTTTGGAAATGATTACCTAGGTGGCGATGTGAGATTGGTTGTCGTGCAGCATGAACTCAAGATATTTCAGTCACGCGAGGATGCGGGCCCTTGACTGAATTTCCTTTCGATGAGACACAAAAAACGGTCGTTTTAAAATGTCTTCTTATATAATATGAATTTTTCTTATTGATTTTTAATGTCCCTACAAATTCAGATCTATTTTATGGAAGACATACAGAGGAATATTCTTTCTTGCACTCCCCTGGTAGAAAATTACGACTCCTTTAGATTTCATTCTTGAAGAAATGGCATCTTTCAGTTTTGAAAGCCTTTTTCAATTCTGAAATAATTTTGAGGTAAACTTGACGTTGGACTGGCGGTTAGGATTTCCAAACTGCACGCTGTACGCTGTCTGTGTAAGGAAAATACATATTTACCTATGCCATTAAGGCGAAGTCATTTTGGACTCATAAATTTTACAATAGAGGTGGACCATGCTGTATACTTTGTGAACAGTATTAATAAAAAGGAGTGATACGATGCTATATGAATGGACATTTCAGGATGTTAGAAAGCCTCGTGATTACAAGTCTGTTTTTAACCAGAAACGCCTTTCCTTCAAGAATGAAATGTAAGGAAGACGTAATTTACTACCAAAAAACACAAAAAATAATACTCTTTTGCGTATATTCAATGAGATGCATGTGAATTTGCGGGAACATTGAAAATCAAACAAAAAATGCCTATTATAGAAGTAGGCGTTCTGTACGGACCGTGTTTTTGTGCGTGTGACCAGGAAGAAGTTTAGTCAAAAGTCCGCATCATGGCGTGACTGAAGCATCTTGTGATCATTCTGCACGATAATCAATTTTACAGCTTTGTCTAATAAATCCGTTCTGACGGAAAACACATCTCGGAATTTCCGTTAATATTTCCTGAAATAGGTCACCTGCAGTTCGTGACCAACCCGACGAAAGGTCATGAACTGCGCACTAAAATTCTTGCAGCACTCAAATCGTTCACCCCACAGCCACGAAAGTTTAACTGCGTTAAAGAAACGACAGATCTTCAAATGTAGCAGTTCGATTGATGTAGCAGTATTTCTTAGCAAAGAAGCAATTTGTATTGTCAAAAACCATCAAATTAAAAAAAACGTTTTTATGACAAGCCAATTATTTGGGACCTAATATAACTGCCAGCAGAGAAGGAAAGTGTTGCACAGGAACAGAAAATCTGTGAAAAGACACATCACGGGAGTAAAGTACTTAAGACTGTCAACCAGCCTACGACAGCGCATGTTTCACGCATATGACTATTTTGACTCTACGTACGTAACCTTTTCTGAGCGAGCATTGAAGCATTTTAAACAACGGTGTTTTGCACCATTGAACGACAAATTAACTTCAGCGAAAACTGCCCAATTAATGAAGAGCATTTAAGGCTTTTGAGTATAACTGTAATGCCAGAGCCGCCTTATGAATCTCAAATGAAATATATTCACTAAATAAGCTACTCCCAATGCTTTTTCAACAAAAACGCAGGAACAGAATGAAAGCTGGAAACGGTGTTATCACTTACTGGACAAACAGCAAGCGAAACCAAACGGATAGTATTCGGTTTTCCGATAAATTCCTACGTTATCGAGGCATTTTTAGCTCATTGCGACGAATGTCGAGGCATAAGCCAAAGTGCATTAGTTGAGAACGGATGATGAGCTCCTCGTTTCTGCTTTCTACTGGTTCACTAAATTAAGTGCCCGAAGGTTCAAAGGGGAGCCACAGTGGTGGAAGAGTTCGCATGATTACCATTGCCAAGAGAACTTAATTTTCTCAAAATCAAAAAACTTTCAACTGAATGTGTTGGAAAGTTCAACTTCTGCCTGTGGGAAGCAAAAATCTACAACTGTTTGTTAAATTCGATTAGGTACGTCGAACGAAGTACAAGATGTCGCCTCTAAGTAGGGAGTCCTGTGGTCTCATGAAGCGCCACCGGACTGTCGCCTCCAGATCCTGTGTTGAGCCACTCCCAGAGGACAAAGGGGGAGGGAGACGACTTTTAAGCTGAGGCTACTATAACAGAACCACGGCCGTGTTTCTCAGATCATATGATTTCATTGGCCGAGTCCCCTTTACGCAGTTCATACTTTTCATCTGTCGGCACGTTCGTTTTCTGCAGACTTCGAGGAAGTCGTTCTCATAAAGGATGTTGCGTATACAGACTAGTTTATGCCCCGGGGCATTTCTAGAGCATAATATTTTTGCTGGGTCGGCTAAGCAGCAGATTGACATTTGTGTAGGACTTGTTGGGATGTGCTAGTAAGCTTTCTCACGAAACAAACTTCTATAAACTGTTCAGGTGGAAGTTTTACCCAGTAGGACGTCCAGAAAGGGAAATCACTATCTCCTCTCCTTGGTCAGAGTGAAATCTAACGCCGAGTGAACTCGATTCACATATACAAGTGTTTTTTCAAATGAAATCTTCCATTCGCTGTAATTAAAGTGTGGTACATGAGAATTTAGAGGATTTGGAAAGCACGCAGTATGCGACCCCACTCAGGGACCGTAAACCAGGTCATCGTGTCGTATTGTATTCGCACCTTTTTTATAATTGGCATTTCCGCACTCTCGTATCTAGATGGAATGTAATCTACATCTTTTGTGAAAACAAACTGGAAGAAAGGCAAAAAATGCTCAACTTTTGCTTGCATTACTAGATATATTGACACTCTTAACTTTCTTCAGTGATCGGGTTCCTGGTACGTGTGTCCTTTTGTAAATAATTGTAGAGAAATTTACCACGAGGATTCAATATGACTTCTAAATACTTATCCGAATGTCTACCTGCCAACATGTCCCCATTTGCGCCATTTAGCCCCGCTCACAGTAGCCCTATTACAGGATGACCTGGTTTTCTTTCCCTGAGTGAGGTCGCATACTGCGTCCTTGCTGCGGATTTATACTCCAATAAAGTTGGCTGTTCTCGTGGTGTGCCGCGAAGGTTTCCGCCGACAAAGATCTAAAGGGAGATCCCAAACAGTGGGTCGTCGATTCGATGACAAAGTTGGCCAGAAAATCTGAATTTAGCATGCAGTGGGCAACGAAGGACCGTTTCTTTAGCACTAATGACGGTATGTCAATCGGGCAAAATGGCATTACCGACAAAGACAAGGGAGACTGGAATGACCATTTCTGGGTCATTAGCCATCGTCAGCCAGTCATACCCAAGCCCGAACTGTGGCACACCTGAGGCTCGAACTCGCGACCTGTTAGTTAGAAGTCCACGCCTCTATACACTGAGCCACGAGCCAATTGCCCTGTCGGTTTTCGATCGGGAATATTCCCTTAAGATTGAAATTTAAGAAAGACGTAATTTACTACCAAAAGAGCACAAAAAGAATACCCTTTTGCGTATCTTCTATGAGATGTATGTGAATTTACGGGAACATTGAAAATTAAACAAAAAAGGCCCATTATATAAGTAGAAGTTCTGTGAGGACCCTGTTTTTTGCGTGTGACCGGGAAGAAGTAGGGAACATTGCCGATCGAAAACCGACAGGGCAACGGGTTCGTGGCCCAGTACTTAGAGGCGTGGACTACTAACAAGCAGGTCGCCACTTCGAGCCTCGGGTGTGCCACACTTCGGGGTTCGGAAGGACTGGCTGACGCCGGCCAATGAGCCAGAAATGGCCATCCCAGTCTGCGTTGTCTTTGTCGGTAATGCCATTTTGCCTATATCATGCACCGCTGTGCGGCTGCTGGCTGGGCTCGAGAGAGAGCCCATAAGGCACAACGGAACGAGTGCGTTCCTTAAGAACAATCGGTGAGCGACCCCTACCAATCCTCGTACATTTTGCGTAGGTTTCAATTTAGGTATTTTTTGAATGACTGTGCTCAGTATGTCGCGTTTCCTGTCAACAGCCCTGTTCCCGTGTCCTAAATTAAATCCTAACCCTAACAATATCTCTAACCCTGACCTTTCTGGCATTTAATGTAAGGCCACATGCAGTCCCGATGGACGTCCATATTCCCGTGTTCAACAGCCGCACATTTTATGAGGGTCTCCGGTTAGCTATTTTGAATGACTGTTCAGCACGTCACGCTTCCTACTAGCAGCCCCGCTTGAGTATGACGAAGCTTATACTTTCTCCCAAAGGGAATATGATACTTGAATTTGCTTGCCGGTGAAATTTTATCTAGTCGTGGTCTGTGTTAGCATTTTTCTCCCTTTTTACAGCGCATTCAACATGAACGGATCCCTTCGTCTTCCTGACATCTGACGAAGGGAGGGCACCTTAACGCCAGAAATGGAATCCAGTTTACATTCTACTTTGTCCTCTTGCTTGACTATACGCTCTGGTGCATTTAGCGTCAACCCCTACATCAGCCGTTTTTTACGGTGTCACTCTATTGTGAAATCCGAACTTTTCAAAAAGACGCACCTTGTCCCTCAGTTCGGTTATGCAAATGAGGCACCCAACGCGTCCCTCAGTAATTTCGCACAAGCTAACGGTTCGTTTAGCTGGCTTTTCACCCGCCTGCGTGGCCGTGAAATTAGCCATTCGGAGTCAAAATAACGGTATGCTTTTTGTTCCGTGCAGCCAGTGGCCGCTTCAAAGGTCGTTTGCCAGCCATTCGGCTGGTGGGAAAAACGTTGATCTGCATGGCTGAACGTGATGCAATTTCAAGGTCACGCGGACATGGCTAGGCTCATTCGTAATTCGTGCGCCATTCTACACGCTTAACGGTGCCGTATAAGTGAAGTATGTAAAATCTGACGAGATGCTTCGAGTATAAACAAAATTTGAATATAGTCAATGCTTGCCGTGTAACGCATTACAACCCAGTGAGACGTATGTAGACTCTCACACGCTTCGAGTTTACTCTTCAGCTGCCATAAAATTTACAATTTCAAGTGTACTTTGGAAATCGGGAGGACAGGCGGCCAATGTGTCCAACCCAGATTAGGACATGTATTTCAGTATAAAGGGCGAACAGAAGGCGCTCTCCTAATTCGAATAATTCACGCAAGTGTTCTGGCGAACTAAGACAGAAAAACGTGGCCACCGTTAGTCATTCAAACATGCGCTTCTGGTCAGAATTCCATCGCAAGAAGAACTATTGAATTAGTTTTCTAATGTGGGTTATCGGACTGAGTTTCGTAAAGTCAGACACGTTATCATTTAAGAAAATGGCTTCAAATAATTGAGTCAAATCAGCTAAGTAACCTAAGTCGACAGCGCGGAATTAAAAAATGATCAACTAAATAGAAACTGCAGTTTAGCAAGAATTCCTAGAAAAAGCTAAGGAAACATTTTATTTTAAGCAATGGGACCTATCTCCCTATTTAGAAAATCCCGTCATCAAGTATTTGCTAAAGTAAGACCAACGTCAACAAAATGGGGCAAAGATTTGAAGCCATAAAGAGTTATACTAGCATTGGAACTACAGTTGGTAGGTTATTTTAGGTGACCCCCTACAGGACACGCGAATAGGAACCCCCGTAATGCAGGTGGCTTTGCGCTACATTTCGGAGAGGCTAGGGCCAATGTTGGGGCTAGAATGAAATATAGGGGTATCGTTAGGATTAGCTTAGGGTTTCTGGTGAGATTTAGGTTAGTGTTAGGGTTGGGACACTGAAATGGGCACCGTTCCTGGAATTTAGTACAAGGGCCCATGTTTTACGGGAGATAGGTATCTCTTTTCACATATACCGCAGAGAGGACACATAAAGTATTTCTACCTAGCTGCTTAATAATTTATACTATTCACGCGTAGCTCACGGTCATAACTTCAAAGTTCTCAAGCACTGTTTTTCACGACAGTCGATTGGAATTCCTTCTCTAGGGTTCTTTAGGCTTTTGAATGAAACACACTTGCAGTTAGATCTTATTATAGTATTCAGCTCAGAGATCTGAATTAACTGGCAACAAACTTCCTTCCCGACAAAGGAGAACAGGCAAGTTCCAAGAGGCAGTTCAGAAGAAGATGAGGCCACTGGAACAAGAAGTTCATTGGCCTGACGTTTCGGACTCCCACTCGAACCCGTCATCAGAGACAACCACAGATAAGGGTATTGGAGGCACGAAGACTGCATTATTTATAGTACGTAGCTGCCATGGGACTACATGGACACTGTAGGCAGCAGCTCTTTCTACCACCGATGGGGCCGTGATTGATGCGATTCTGGCTCGTCAGTCCGCGTCCGGGTCGTTAATTGCCAAAATTTCATCATCCGTGCTGGATGTTGACGGGACGATTACTTGGCCATTTGGTCCGCTGCCACTGGGACTGTTGCTCACCCGCACCCTCCCCATGTGTTTGATTCCCTTGGCTTGGTATCGCATTGTATCTTCGGCTGTCGAGGCGTCGACGTGCTCAACTGCTATGGAAGCCTGTCGGATAATTTCCTCAGGCTCTCCGTCATTTTCAACCAGGGTTTGTGCCACGGCCACTTTTTCCCAAGTTTCTGCGTTTTCGCTTGACCTCGACAGCTCGTCAGTTGCCCTTCGGTGAATCTCCTCCGTGACGTTCTGTTGTGCACGAATAGGCCGCACGACACAAGGTACTAGGCAAAAGTTATGACACGTGTTTTGCCGGTGACTTGTGTATAAATTAGTTTATGGTGATAATAGGCTTGCGCTGCATCTGCCGTACTCACTCCTCCCTCACATCCCTGGGTCCGGTGTGAAGACAGCGTCCAGAAGACCGGACGCAGAATCGAGCTCAGGTGGCTGGTGTGGCGTAAGCCTGCCCCTGGGAGTAGCAAGGAGTATTCAGGTAGTCAGCGGAATTTTCTGGCTTCTTGTCTCGGCCGCGTGGTCTCGTGCCTTTTTTTTCTAGCCTATGTTCAATAAGTGACAACTACTGCGTTCTGTTTGTTTTTATTGGGTGTTAAAAATCGCAAACTAATCTCCCCCTAAAAAGTGAAAGACTTGACAACTGACGAGTAAGTGTTGACCATGCATCAGTGATCTCATTTTAACGAACACGTGGGCACTGCTCATCCCATCCAATCACTTAAGTTAGGCATAAGGACATTATATATTCTCCTAAACAATCGCTGTTGGGCGCCTAGCAGTGTCATATTTCTTTTTTATCATCTGTAATATATTGGACAGTTCCTGTTAAGAGATAAAATGTATCGAGGCATTCGACAGCCTATCTTTAGCAGATAAGGCCCTCAAGCAGCTTTGGGAAAGAAGACACTATTTCATGCTCTGTTAAGTCAAGTCAGTCTAGTTTTTTTTATTCAAGGGTCTACGTAAGTATGAACACACAAGATAACCGCTGAATTCTCAACAAAAACCTAAAAAAGGAGTTGAGACCAAGATAGATAGCCGAGCGACCAGCAGCAACAATGAAGTCGGCCTAATAAAATCACAAACAAAAGTAAAAGACAAAAAACTTGACGAAAGAGAACAGGACAAATAAACGGGGAAATTGGCGAGGTCGGTCCAGAAATGAGAAAAAGGAGAGTAAATTAAGGTTAGAAAAAAGACCAACAGAAAAGTGAGCATCCAAAATTGAATTCGAAAGGTAGCACGGCGGAGATCAGTATGCACAAAGCGGGTGGACTGTATATACTACGATCAGTGGTAATCAGGCTGTGCATTTTCGGTGATGATTTTGCCTAGTTGAGTGAGTCAGTACTCCGATGGCCCGTTTTCACTGCTGCAAAGAATCAAGACGCTTCTCAGCCAAGCCGCATGTGGGAACTAGGGCGGCTTCCTCACCTCGTCTGTGTTAGCGGCCGAAACACGTTACAAAATACCCACATTTTAACCTGGCGTACTTCGCCCGAGATCTGAAAAGTTGTAGGATTGTTTTCGAACATTCCACATGTGGCTAACTCAGGCACGTCTATTTATTCAGACGGTTGTACCCTGTGCAATGGCCTGGGTGGTCTAGTAATCTCTGGTCTTTCCTCTTGATAAGATTGCGAATCCAGCGAACAAGTTTGGTTACTAGATCGCGAACATTTTCTAAATCCTTCATCTGTCGAACCATATGTGGACTCAACATCGGTGAACAGTATTTTAAATTCCACCGAACAACTCTTTTTGCACATTATACTGGAGTTTTGTTCAATGAGTTGTCGGAGACACTCACAAATACGAAGTTCATTGGGAACAGCTCTCACTGTCTTTGGGGTACTAGACCAGCGACGATTAAAATTTCCAGGTTAATAGTAGTACTTACGAATGACTGAAGCTTCGGCGCATTTTCAGCAAGAGCGTATCTGTCAATCTATGGATAGAAGCATGGCCTCAAGTCGGGGTTAGAATTATGTTGTCGTCTGCAGGCATCGCAAGCCAACATAGAATACTTCTAGCAGGTTGTTAAAATGGACGGTAAAGGGTGACGACTTCAGAGCAGACCACTACGGGCCAACGTCTCCAGTATCGAAAGAAGAAGATGCGGTCAATGGAACAAGAAGTTAATTGGCCTGAGTCGTTAACTGCCAAAATTTCATCATCCGTGTTGGATGTTGGCGTGATACTTGCTCGGCTATTTGGTCCGCTGTCATTGGGATTGTTGCTTGCCAGCGTATTTAGAATGACGGAAACAATACTTCAAACAAGATGGACCTACGATCATTGAGATGACAATTGTAGAAGCCTGAGCATTCAAGCTCCTGCCGGGGTCTAGCGTCAGAACCCAAGACAGTGTAGCAACAACTGAGCAGTTGTGTAGACAATGGGGGTGGGTAAAGGAAAAGAGGGCGGATTGGTGTCCATGACTGGTCTGGGGTCACGCCGGTTAACTCACAGTCGTCTCGGGGTGTGGTGACGGTGTGCGTCCTCGGCTGGAACTGGGCGGCGCCACTTGGCCGCGTGAGTGTAGCGCGTGATAGCGACTGGGCGTGTCAAAGTGTCTGTTTATAGAGTTGGTCAGACACCAAGGCCTCCAGCAGTGTCCGATCCGTCTCATTATCGACCCCCTCCAGTATGCGCCTGCTAGCGAACTCGAATCGGTGGTCTTCCTCTAGGGTGTAAATTGCGACTTGGGACAGCGGGCCACCCCCTATGAACAGCCCGTTTGTACTCGGGTATTAGCGAGCTGAGTCATTCTGCCGTCCGGCCCTACAACGGCCAGGACTATCGTGGCATGGAATTTGATAAATTACACGCCATTGCTCACCTGCATGGTTCTGGGACACATTTTAGCCACCGGAAGTTAGGCGTACCCACGCCATTAAGGAACGGCGTAGAGGGTCCCACAGCGTTGGTGCGCGCAGAGAGTCAGCAGCTGATGGAGTCTATTGGGTAGCTGTCCCCTGCTAAGTGGTCCCGAAAACGCCGTATTTCTTATACTCATCCCCTCAGTTCGATGCAGGGCAATCTAACACAGCCTCGCCTGTGCACCATCGGGCGGCCACTATGATATCTAAGCACCTGGGCCGTGTTAGTCGATTTTCTGTACACCTTATTGCAAAATTCACCATTGGGTCTGCGCTTGACGAAGGCATCGCGAAAGGGCAACTGTTTGGTCTTCTTCTCTTGTAAACTGGATGCCGGGCAGACCTCGTCAAGCAGGTCCTGAAAGTGTGATAACCTGCCCCCTGAGTTATAACGAACGTGTCATCCACGTATCGACACTAAAGCCTAGGTCACTAATGATTGAGATGACCTTTTCCGGCTGTTGTAGGACCAATTCTGTAATTAGGCCGGATATTTGGGAATCCATCGGCGTTCCATTGGTCTGCATTGTACCTGCCCGTTGACCGATGCTCCGCACGATATTCACAACATAAACCGCATCACTTGCAAAATTTCAGGAACTCTCTATGGTACGTTTTTAAAGGCATAGTGAAGTATATGATTTTCTTTATGCAGAAAGTATTGACTTTGTAGACTGAAATCTCTAAACGCTGACGCAACGGCTGGTCAGGCTCAAAACTATTCGGAAACTTTTTCAAAACCTAAATATTCCTTTCCTTCGGGTATAAAGTGTAAAAACAATGTGATTCTCTGCCGAATGAGTAAAAGAAGGCATACTTTTGAGGATGTTTTCTATAAAATATATTTGAATTCATAAAACCATCGAAAATCAACACGAAAATGCATGCTACTTAAGTAATCATTCTTTACCGAGTTCGGCTTCTTCAGGTCGAAAAAAAGCACATTCAAAAGCCGGCATCCCGTCGAGTCCGGAATATCATAGGATTCTGCCACATGATAATCAGTATCACAACCCCACCAAAGTAATCCTTCTTAACCGAAAACGCATCTCAGGACTTCGGTCAACATTTCATGAGATCGGTCACTTGTCATATGTTTCACCATTGGAAATGAAAAAAACTCGTTGACAGAGCACAAAAAATTTTATTTGATGCTCGATTTCCAGAGGCTCCTCATTTCGAGCCGTTTGCGTATAACATCACGCTCTATGTCTAGTGGGATGGAGGTGAATGGCGACCACGTCGGACGACACCATAAATTGTTCAGATCGGGCAGTTTTCTTTCGGATGTCGGTGAGGATTTTGAAGGCCGAATTAATAGAGGGCCTTGAGCATTCCATTTGGCCAGACCGTAAGTAGGGCCGCCAAGAAAAAACACCGCTACAAGCGAAGATGCGAGTTCCAGGAACTAGTTGATCGGAAGAAGAAGCGATCGCTGGAACAAGGGCTTTATTTGCCTGACGTTTCGGATTCTCACTTGAATTCATCATCAGAGACGGTAGCAGAAACTGTCTACTGCTACTGTCTCTGATGATGGATTCAAGTGAGAATCCGAAACGTCAGGCGAATAAAGCCCTCGTTCCAGAGATCGCTTCTTCTTCTGATCAAAACACAGCGTCATCACACCGCGAGACCACTGTGATTTGGCCGGCATGGCCCCAGCTCAGTCACAGACACTCACCCCCCCCCCTCTTACTCCACCCTTCTTTATTGTCCGTCTACAAAACTGCTTGATTGTTGCTGCTCTCTGATGATGGACTTCTGCAGTAGTCCGACAGCTCAGGCTACTTCAACTGCTGTTCCTGTGACTGTAAGCTCATCTTATTTGAACAAGTACCGTGGACTCGTCTACCCCCATATGATAGCGATGCAATGCCCTAATCCTAACCCTAATTTTAACCCCAACATTAACCTTAACCTCGATCTCCGTGGAATTTAACACAAGGCCACCTGTATTACGGTGTCCTAACAATCTTACTATTGAGGAAGTTCTGAGACCGGAATCTTCCTCTTCTCCGTGTTTGAAAATTTGAAGAAGTAAATGTTTACAAAATGTTTAAACTAGCAGATGTTTTCGAATGTTTTTTTTCAAGATACATCTGAATTCATAGGAGGTCCTAAAATGAGATATAAAGGCATATCATTTAAGTAGTCATTTTTTGCCGAACGTTGATCTTACGGGCGCCCAAAAGACTCGAACTCGAAAGTCGGCATCCTGATGTGACTGAATTATCTTGGCAGTATGCTGCGTGATTCCTAATATTACAACCAGACTTATGCGATCCTTTCTAATCGAAAACACATTTCATGAGATAAGCCACCCGCTGTATGCGTTTTTGATATTTCCGACGTCATATATAATGGGGCAAATTTGTGTTTATACTTTTGAATGGTTTCCTCTATGTTAAAATCTTAGGCAGACTAGGTTCGGCCGGGCGAGCTTTGCAGCACGAAGTTGAAGCACCCCGGCCGACGACAAGAAACATGTCGATACTTTTTCCCTAATCCCCTTTGCCCTTGGCAAGAATACCTGTTTGCTGTGTCATTATACTTTCTACTTTCAAGATTCCTCTGCTTTAGGCATGTATAAACAGTTCATCACATCACTTACGTCTATTTTTATGGTGACGGAAGGATGGTTATCCATCAGATTATGGGACGTGCTCCTCCGGTTGGTCGTTGCGGCTCAGTCTAGAGCGAATGCCTCCGGGGCTCTAAACTGACTCCCGATGACAACTGAGAGAGCAACTCCAGTAACCGGATCGGTGAATGCACTTCCACCGTTAAACTGGCCCGCGAGTTAACGGTTTAGTGTTGAACGCAAATACGCTGAATGATCAAGGATCCCCTGTTTGAGTCTCAAGTCACATCGGCATGGAGCTGCAATGGCTGATCGACGACAATTAATAAACCGGAAATTAGTATTGCAGTTTCTTTGACCCTTGTCGATACTCCTCTCCGCGCCCAATTTTTAGGTACGTTTGAATGGAATACTGGTGTCTTCGCACTTATATAAGAAGATGTTTCGTTGAAGTGATTAATTAATACCTCAACGGTTGGCGAGAGTGCAGCGGAGAAGGAAAAGCAGACGTTACGGGCCAATTCACTATTCCTTCTGGCAGTCATAGCCCTCAGAAACTTGTTGAAAATACATGGACATATCTTCTGATGGTCAGAATAAATAGCCCAGGGCCGCTCGCGACATTTATGCAAGAACGAAAGCATGAATAACGACATGACGGTGTGAGTCGAAGGCTTTAATTTTTTAATGTCATGTTAAAGGACGTTTTTAGCAAACTGAACCAAAATGTCCTGTTCTACGAGAGACTCATTAGAACGGGCGAAGGACGAAACGCATGAAAGCAGTGCACATAATCTACAAAGGGTGTGAAATCGTTGGCCCAGCGGCACAGAGGAGTCCGAATTTTATTCTGTGCATCTCCGATCGGTAAGACGAAGTGCGGCTGCCTAGTTAGAGTGGGACTAAGTACAGCCTTTGTCGGTTTCGGCCTGACTTGTTATTAGTACTCTAACAAATGACTAACGGTTAACAGTTTTTGAGGAGAAAGACTGCAGTGAATTGTTTTTCCCCAGTGAAATAGTGAACAAGTTTATTTTAAGTTAGCCACTCGCGTTAAAGTCGATGTCAATCGAGTTAGTCTCGAATCCATCAAGGTTTAAAAACCTTTGGAGTTTAAGAATAAGTCAGTTAAGAAGGATGAAGGGGCAGTTATCTGACCAAATACCTTAGCTGTCTGACTTTTTTGAAATCTCGGCCCATCGCTCATTTACAAAGAACGAAGTGGATACAGAACTGAGCAGAAATTTGAATGGTCTTCCGAGCTCATCGGTTTGTTTCCTTAGAACTCTTGCATCACTGATCACTGATCAAATTGAATTAAAGCTTATTTTCTAATATAGCAACAGTCGCATTTACACGCATGGTCGATAGCCATGTTCGGGAGCCATTGGAAACTTAGAGGAGATTAGACTGATTTCATGTCAGTTTTCTGTCTAGAAAGACAATTATTCGGCCGGCTCTGGTCGACCCAACCATTAACCTTGGTAAGCTTTCTGTACTAATCCGGTCCAGGTTTCTGTGCCAGCAGAAGCACAAGCCCTGGTAACCCAGGGGGAATTCGATTCACAGGTCGTTCGAAGTGACATTTGAGATGCACGCCGATAAGTCGAGTTGAAAAATTTTAGCGAACTCCTTGCTGAGAGTAAGGAGTCAAGATCTGCCTAAAGGCTTAAGTGGACAGACGGTGGAGCGAGGTCAGGTTAGCCATCAAAAAGAGGATTGCGGGTGGAAGGACGGAGAAAATGAAACCGGAACTAGAAATGAAAAACTAAAACAAAAATTGTAAAGTCACAAGCAATCTAGAAGACACAACTTAAAGTGACCCCCTCTGCATGGTATTATTTCTCTTGCTTATTATGTCATCAAGCATTCACGAAAATGTTCACATTCATAAGTAACTGTTTGTCGATATTGGATATCCACTTTGTGCTAGGTGTTCTGTACCCCGCGCCTTTTGCGACAACCGCATGCGTTTGTCGACGGACGTACTTAAATGCCACGAGGTTTGTTCGAAATAACCATTATTCCATTCAGAACAGACTAACCCTTCTAGTCATAATCGGTTCGAACCCTGTCCGACGCATGTTCGGATAGTGTAAGCGGCACTAAGTGATACTTTTGCTTCAAAAAGAGTCAAGAATCCTCCTTCTTCTCGGCTAATATTGGCTGAGGAGGAAACATATTCCGGTCAGTTTGTCTTTAGGTTACTTCGCTCAATGAGCCATTATTGGAAAAAAGTTTCCTAAATGCTTCTTTTTACTCACTCACATTCTCGAAGTTACTGCACCATCATTCCGCTCTTTTGAAGATCAAAATAGCGAGTGTGCTTCATGTTTTGACCAAATTAATGAAAACGATCATAGGAGACACCCTTCCTTCCTTCGCTAAACTGCTTCACCTGGAAATGTCTATCATAAAAAGGGAAAGAGAAGACTGGAACGCAAACGCTTTATTCATGTATTCCGGTTATTCGGACCCTCGAGAATTTTGTGTTGAAATGGAGTTTACGCAGGGAAGAACGCAAGTTCCGGATGGCCGTTGAGTAAAAGGAGACAGGACGGCTGAAGCTTGAATTTTATTCTGATATTTCGGACTCACATTCGAACCCATCATCGGAGGCAGCACAAGATAAGGGTAATCGGTGCTCAAGGGTTACAGTATCTAGAGAATGCAACTGTCATGCCACCGCATGCCTATCAAAATTAACGACATCCACATTCATCGAGGAGGGATTAACTTTCAAGACCTGGTGCGGCTGGGGACAATGCGATCACATGGGGGAAGGTGGAAGTATATTTCGCACGCGGCTAGCCAGACGTGTAGAAGCAATGAGGCGGGATGAAGTCAACACCCAAATCGCGCATATTCAACGAGAACTGACTGTGCCATCAAGTTCGACATAACCAAAATTGCTAGAAGGGTGCGCACCGATAGTGTCAAGGAACTCATTCCACCCGTTGTGCCTTGGGGCTCTCTCTCGAGCCCAACCAGTAGCCACACAGCGGAGCCTAATATAGGTAGACCAGCATTACCGACAAAGATAAGGGAGACTGAAATGGCAATTTCTGGCTTATTATCATTCGTTGTCGACTCATGCCTAACTCCGAAGTGTGGAACACGTGGGGTTCGATCCTGCGACCCGTTGATTTGGAATACAACGCCCCTAACCACTGGGGCAAGTGAGTTCCGTAACACGATCGATGAGCGCCCTTCTATCGTTATATATTCCCGACCGAAACAGACAAGACAATGAGCCCGTGGCTCAGTGGTTAGAGGCGTTGGACCCCCAACCAACAATTTGCGGGACCAAACTCCAGGTTTTCCACACTTCGGAGTTAGGTATGATTCGATAATGATGGCTAGTGAGCCAGAAATGGTCATTCTGGTCTCCCTTATCTTTGTCGATAATGCTTTTGTGTCTATAGAAAGCGCCGCTGTGCGGCTGTTGGTTGGGCTCGAGTGAGAGTCCCAAGGCACAACGGGATAAGAGGGTGTGCTAATGCTGTCGGTGAATGCAAATCTTCCGTTGTACATACCTCACCGAAACCGACAGGACAACGAGCCCATGGCTCAGTTGTTAGGGACGTTGGACTTTTAAGCAACAGGTCTCGGGATCGAGTCCCAGGTGTTTCACACTTCGGGGTTAGGTATGACTGGTTGACGATGGTTAATGAGATAAAAGTGGCCATTCCAGTCTTCCTTGTCTTTGTCGGAAATGTCCTGACTGAAATTTTCGCGAGCGGTGACAACAGCACTTGCCGCGGACTGCTTGAGTCACGGTTTCCTGATCCCAGTTTACCAATAGTTACAATGTTCTCCCCCCTTCATAGTCAGTGCTGGAGCTTTGCCTGAGAAGAGACAGTCAGACGAGAGCGTCTGATCGAACAACGTTTTTAGCTTCAGTATCAGCGAGCCAGGTTACCAGATAAGTATTACGCCGCAAACCAACAGGGGAGATGAAATTTAGGCAGTTAAAGACTGGGCTGCGAGCAATCAAGCAATTGTCGCATCCAGTGCAGCAACCTGCGATGAATGCTGGAGCCGCTAATTTTTATAGGTATGAGGTGGAACAACAACTGCATTTTATCTGTGTGGCTACTCTTGTGTACTCATTACACGTGCATTGTGTTTTCCCCGATAATTTGTCCGCGTATGTATTCGAAAGGCCAGCCGAATAAAGTTCTTTTCCCACTCTCATCGAGTGTTGCTGGACCCAAAATCCCTACATACTTCTCAGCATACCTACGCGAAGCCTTTGTGGTCAGTGGGTTCTCACAGAGTCACCCTTTATTGTGAGGTACTCTGCCCCCGCCACTCTAATCGACGCATCCGCTAAGCCGATAGTAGCACAATTTGAAAAAATAAAACAGCAAAATGTTTGCTGCCTAGTTGGCTGAAAAAGACGCTTTTCGTAGAAATTTTCCGCCTATAGGTCTGTTACAAATGACTCTTGGCAAGAGCGCTTACAGATAAACCGATGCGACCTACCAACCACAGAATCCTTGTTGTAGCCAATGAATTGGAAAATATAGGGTTTATTATAACAACTGGAATCTAATTCGGATGCACGCGTCCCTACAGTTGAAACGCCATGATTTCTAAAATAGTAAAGCAAGTAGCAGTAGCTGATCCAACTGCAGTGTCACAAAAATTCCTTACAGCTTCATTTTAAAGCCTTTGAAGAAAGAGATCGAGTAATACCGAGATATGCCGCTGGTTTTCCCCCTTTAAGATAATAGAAACTAGAATTTATTCACAGTACTATGATTTCAAATCGGGTTCATACGGCTCTATGGGTAAAATTGTCCGCGAATCAAGCTCATGACTGGAATCCTTGTTGATTCAATTATACTTATTCTTTGAAACTTCGGACGCACAGTAAATGAGGTTATGGAAGCGCCTATCGCCCTCTCCTCCTCATGCTTTCCTCTGACTAACCAGGAAATGAAGAGAATGAATCACCGAAAAAACAAAAATGCAAAAAGACGACTGTTGATTCACTCATCATACTCCCAACGCCGGTACTGGGAAAAAGCCCACACCTGTGGTTCGCCGATTTTGTGCCCCTATACGACGCATCTGCCAGGGATTCGGTTTATTGACGGATCCCCCAGCCTTCTGCGAGTGCATTCTGGGTGATATTGTGGCTTTTAATTCGGGGGTTTTTATCTAACTTACTCAGAAAGTAACGCGTGAACTTGGAGAAAATCTACAAGGCAAAATTTTGATCCTCACAGTCCGAAATTTAATGTGAATATTTGAGCTGAAATCCGTCAGCCTCAGCGGAATAACCGCATAATATTCATAGGCTGCCAACAGGCGGATACCAGTATTAGTAGGCCGTTTACCTGCCCAATGCAAGGTGCTGATGCGTGCAGGGTTGATAAATTGGTCAATTCGGCTTAATGGACACGCAAATAAGTCGTCGGTTCCAGATCGTTTACTAGTAAACGATAAATAAACATGAACTGCGTAGTAAGGAGGTCGGATTCTGGACTAGAACAACTAAAGCTTGTCAAGTAGCCAGTCCGGCGAAAATGACAGGAGGTATGGCTTGCAGATGCGTATTTTACGGGTAATGGCTTAGTGTGTGGT
>CACRXP010000057.1:511890-546914 GCA_902702965.1 Spirometra erinaceieuropaei | reverse complement strand
CGCACACTGGCGCTGGAAGTAACAAAACGATTATTACGCGTTAGAAGATGCCAACGACAACGGAATAGACTGTGCGGCATACGTACATCGTGGAGATGAAAATACTCGGAACTCGTGTCCCTTTTAAGGTTTTGCCGACAAATATTTTACGGTAAAATTCCGCAAAAGGCGGTTTAATGAATGAACGTCTTCGGTACCTGGAGGAGAGGCATGCACCATGTTGCCATGGGTAGTTTTTCTAAGAAATTTTGGCCCTAAAATGAACCTGGTTCCTACGATTTCTGAGCTCCTTCTGATCATAAGTAATGACGCACCCACCCCTAGCATTCTAAAACTACATCACCACCACCAACAACAGTCCAGTGGCCACAATTTAATTCTGTCCTTGCTGCTACCACGCATTCCCACCACTCGTCGAGTTGGTCGATCACTTGTGAAGCCCTTGCACTGAGACGGATCAACCAATACCGAGAGTTCGATCGTCGATTTCGACGATGTCCACCACATGCCCCACAGCAGGTGGTGAGAACGAACCAATACCACAAACACCAAAACACATCCATCGCACCCGTCTCAGTCTTCCATGCTGCCCACGGATATGCTGTCATCGCATGGGCCTACTTGGCCATATGCACCTCCATGCACATCTGCGGTAAAATCACGCAGTCCAAACCTATCATAACACCTCGTCAACCAAACCATACATTTCCAAACCCTGTAAACCTGTCCCACATCACCGTCACATACTAAGCACATTTGCCTCCCTTGTAGGAGGGGGCGTGTTCCTTGCTGTGCCCTGATGTATGATTTTCTAACTAGGCGGTGGACAGTACACACAAGTGGGCTATTGTAGACCTGTCGGACGACTTACAGGTCGGGTATCCGACTGGAGCATGGGAAAGGAAAGAAAATGTGAGGTCGACTCTGAGGGATCGGCACATTGGCGCATTCCTCGCTGCGATAAATTTTAACGCGCTTGAATTCATCCCAACGCGCAAAAATCGTGACTTAGAAGGCTGCCGATGACGGGATAACGCAGTTTTCGTGGTCACTACTGCGTGTGTATGGAGTGACTGGCTGTCGGACTGGAAGTCAGGTTCAGTGGCCACTTATTAATGCGATCGCTATGTTATTCCAATGTAGACGGGATCCAAATCGCCCACTTTCACAAAAGCCTGCCACACTGAACTGGGATGAGGTCGTGTTTGGCACGCGTAGACGGACTGATTAGCGTTGTCAGCCACCGGTCGTTCTGACTTTATAGTACCACCGGGCCCAGGTGGGTGGTGGAGAAAAGAGTGCGGCAGACGTTATGGAAATCTGCTGACACTGTAAACTAATTTACTCACAAGTCACTGTCCTGTGTCCATCGCGTCGTGTGGGGACACGGTGGACACCGACGTTCACAATGGTCGAACTGGCATGTACCCACCGAAAGCGTTTAAAGAGAGGCGTCGACTTACACATGAAATAAACAATTAATCATACCAGAATAAGATTATGACCAGACCAAAGTAAATGAACATGCGTGCCTTGATATCCTTTCCAGAGAATAATCTAACCCGTGTCAGTCAGGCCGACGCTAAGAGCTAAAATTAGAATCTCGAAACGGCATCCTGGAACGGCTGATCAGTAATGGATGTCAAGCAAATACTGGTAAAGGCAGCTGACTGCTGCATAGACTGGCCTCACGAAAATGCATAAGAGTGGGCAACCGTCTCTTGTGTGCTCATGAGAATGTCGCGCGCGGATTACGTTTGCTATGTCTCAGCGATAGCCTACTTGACACCCATATTCTCCAGCGATTATGAGGTGGGTCCTCCGCCATTCTCAGCTCACGTTCCACTCCTACCTTTACTCGCGAAATGTAGCCATTTTTGAGCAACAGCTACAATGTTTCTCAGCCACTCCATATGTGAAAATCAATACTGAATCAGATCGAAAAACGCTTTAAGATGGGTGTCGACTTATACATGAAATAAACAATTACTCACACTAGAATAAGATTATGACCAGGCCAAAGTAAACAAGCACATGGGCCCTAAATCAACTGCTATGACAAGTTAGAACTGAGGGGAAACCAAATAGTACTAGAGCATGCATTGGACCAAAAGCTAACATTCTGCAAGCTACGGAGGGAAGCGCTGGTGCCAACGAAAATCCTTATTATTAGTTTTCATGACTAATAGGAAAAACAAGGTTTTGCTACTCTCTTATGAATAACAGCTTCAACGGAGATGTAGTCAAAAGCGGGTAAGTTAAAGTGCGAGAGAATGTTTTTAAGTCTGTTGTATCTTCTAATCACAAACGAATTTCATAGAGTTAACAGCAAAATCATGGAACACACCTAGGCTAATATTATTGTAATTAATTTAATAAAAAAACTTTTGAACGATTTGTTTTTGACTTACACACAATTTAAAAACGATATCAATGCCGCGTGATTTTTTTTGGGTAATACTCCTCAGCTACAGAGCCATACCGCAGTGAATTTGCAACAAGTGAATAAGGACTTGCATTTGAAAAGATAATTTAGCAAAGTGTGCGACCCATCAGTATAGGCCAAGCACTAGTGTGTGCGCGGAAAATTGTTCGAATTTTAAAGATTGTTTTTTTTGTTCAAAAGCGCATCTGACACAGGTCCTCGTTGTGAGAGTCATATCCTTAGTCGATGAGCAGTCCTTTTCGTGCTTGCTTACAAATATAGGCTGAATCGTCACCTGCGGTGAGACCAACGCCTGGAAACACTGCACACAACATCCATCGAAAACTGCCTCAAATTGACAGTTTGGATAAGCAAAAATAAACAAATTTCATATTCCTACAGTTAACCAACTGCATCAGTAGCAACGAATTGTTCATTGGTATTTCATGGACTCCTGAGACTCAGCGACCTTCAACGTCGACAAGAAACTGAAGTCATTTTGCAGAAGGAAATTTCTGTTCAGGCAAAATGTTTTGTCCTCAAGGTGTGGTAGTGGTCGATGACCACCTACATACAACGTACTTTTATATTATTGGCTCGTAAAGCAAGTGACTTGCAACCTCCCTCTTCATATAGAAATAAATCCACACAACGCAAGAAAGACCAGTTTTAGTAAAAACTGCATATCAATTGAAACACTTCTCAACATTTCACGAAAGAGCCATACGCTGATTCTGTTTATTTTCTTGAATATCTCTGCAACGAAAATGAGGACGATTGTGCATTATTTTCCTAAGTTCTCGTGTTATCGAATAATGGTCGTGATTTTGCACTTGAATACGTTAAATCACGGCTTTTCGAATGCAACCCTCTGAAAAAACGTTGATTTTTTTAATAATTACTTCCTTTGGAAAATTAGCATCTTCTTTACTGCGTTCATATTTATTTATAGTTATTAAATTTGTTACAGGCTCTGCTTTTAGTTTTCCACACAACGACCTGACAGTTATAGATGTTCAAGAATTTTTTGGGTGTTAAGATGCTTCAGAAACCTCATGAATATTGTGATTACCAAGGAGTTCCTAACACTATAAACAAATGCCGCTTGAGTGTCTTTTATTGTTCAAATAATGGAAGTAAACATTTTATGAACAAGACCGTTCACAAATGGGAACATACTGGCTTATAAAGTTATATGGCTAAGAACAGAGACGAAAAATGAATGGAAACTGCTAAACAATCAGCTTAATAGTTTAACCACTGAGTATTTTGGATAAGTAGATGGGGACTTTGAATAAATGATATGGCAAGACTGGAAGAAGCAGCTGGCGCGCTCCAAAACGCGAGCTCTTACGCACAATTTTTCGGAAAATTAGTCGATTTCTTTGAGGACAAAAAGGCCTCCCGTCTAAATTTTCAGACTAGCGCCCAACTTGTCACTAGATCTGCACACAACGTACAAAAGCAGCTAATTCGTTAATCGTGCTCGACGAAAGATTTTATGGTTGACTGTCTTTTTCGCTAGTGCGCATCTCTTTTATCCTTATCTAGTCACGACTGTTTGCGTTCGCTTCCATTTATTCTTCACAATTTTGCATGCTGCTCAAAACTCAGCATGCCTTTTGTTGAATGTCCCATCTGCGTGCTTTACCTCCAGGAGTCCGCGACCATTCTTCGTTAGGCAGGCGCTGGCGATGCGTGTTATGTTCCATGTAAACGAGCATCCGGTGTTCAATATGTCCTTGCCCGCTTGGGATAGATGGCCTCTTCTACTCATCGTCATCTCTTCCTCATCTATGAGCATGGAGGTTTCTCGGATTGACTACAGTAATCTATATCGCAACTGGTACATGTATTTCTGCACTCAATCCCGTACAAGGTCTGTGAGCGAAATAGCTGCACGTTTATATACGTTGTACATCCATCGTTCTTTCTGTAGCTATTCGAACAGCCCAGATAGTTTTTTTGTACAAGAAGGAGTCTGCCGATCAGTTGGTTTGGTAGCGTGACTGGCTATTACGTTGGAATTATCTCTCAATTTTACCCTTTGTTGTTTTATGAATTGACGCACAGAAGGGGAGGAAACTTACTCTGAAGAATTAAGCGCAAAAAGTCATTTTTTCTGTTTGCCAAATTTTGCCGTCACAACAGGGACTTTGGCTAGATTAACTGTGTTGTTAGCAGAAATATGTTTGGGGTAAGGGATGACGAATTCCTCCTTGCGTAACAATGCATCTGAGCTCGCCAGAAGGCAGTTGCAAAAATAGCAAGTACAGATAGTGTGTAAACGTACAGCTATCTGGTTCGTTGATCTTATAGAGGGCCTACTAATTTGAAAGAAATAAAGTCACCCACAGAAAACTATGTACCATTTATGATGCAGACTATTGCGGCAAATCGGGCAAATTTGTTTCCAACTGCATAGAGGAACAAGTTGAAATGAACGTTGGGATGGAATATTAGCGCAAACTTCGGCCAACCACGGAAGTTTTCGACGGGCACGGCTAGGTAATTTCATGTTTAGTGTACTCGTTGGGTTGACCATGTAGACTTCTTGGAGATACTGCTTTTCTATGGTTGTTTTGCATGACAGTACCTACAGACATCCTGATGGCCACAAAAGAATGTTTTGGGCAAATACTTTGTTGATAGCAGGAAGACCAGCAATTTTGCCGGCAATCAGGACATGCGATTATTTTGTCTGATACGCCAACTCTCCGTACACCAACCCAGCTTGGGCAAGTAGGGCCTGTCTTTGTATTTCCGCTTGTTTTGCTTCATCAACTTTGCAAATATGCCCATAGTGTTTGAGTAATCAAAATCATCGTGTCTTAATATTGTTATGTTGCTTTCACCCTCGCATTAAACTAATATCACCTGTAAATTCATTCAAAGTACATATCCTTGTAGATCATTTGCTTTCCCCCAAAAAAATAAATTTTAAAATAAGGTAGGTATTAATGTTTCACCTGAATGTATTTTTGGTGTCCGAGAAACAACCAGCCTCTCCCAAAGGAGTTTCCTTTGGAAAAGTTAGAGAATACTCATGTATGAAAAGCGAAACTTTGTTTACAGATAGTGGTAGAAATACAATAGCAGAAAATGGTACTAGTCTTGGGGTTTCTTATCTTTTTGACGAAAATATTTGCGTAGAAAATCTTAAGTATGAGGTCCTTTTTCTGGAAATTTGAAAAGAGGATGTATTACACAACTGCCACAAGCGTATGCACGACACGTTTTTTTTAACAACCAACATGCATGCCTAAATTTAGCAGATTTCCGGCCTCCGTTTATCATAATTAAGACGTAGGGTTTATCAACGTCATCCCTGTTTGTCAATTACATCACTTTGTCATGGATATCACCCCAATGACGTTTTTCGGCACACCCTGAAGTCACCTGTGAACGTAGTAATTTAGAGCCTGGTTTCAATTCGATTATCAAAAGCATAAAAAACGCCTCCTTAATTTTCAATGTTTTCCTTATGTAAGCTGCAAACTCGATTCACCGGAGGTGGATCGATTTTTGGGTAACCTTCTAGTGTTTATGTAAGCTATGGACAGTCTTGAGTGAGTACTTTTTCACCACCTTCCACCGGACTATTGGTACTTACTTCGCCTACTTTCAAGAAGAATTGTTTTTTTGTGTATTCCCGGTTAATCTTATTAAACCAGTTAATCAAACCAGGTCAATCAAAATCGTGCTGAGGTTGGCTGTTATATGGTAAAAGGCGAATTGTCCCCAAAGCAGTCCAAATGTGAATTCAATTACAAATTAAAACCTACTGTTAGTTGGGCCTTCGGAGAAACAGAAATATTCTTATCGGAGAGCAAAAGCCTACGCAGTAACACAAGTCAGTTGTTATACTGACTAAGTTTTATGTTTCAAAAGGTTTTGTTTCTAAACTTCATCTGACGTAAAACCTCTTTGTTTTTTGCGTAGACAGTGGCTGCAGAGTAGACCAAAAAAGGAGGGAAATGCTACAGCATAATTGAAAAATGGGCTGCAGAGCACCAGATAACCTTGGAGAAGGCCGGTTTCTTTATCAGATTATAATGACGGACTATAACAATGAATAACAGAAGTTTCGAACTGTTGAAACTCCCAAAAATGTTGTTTCAATCTTCTGCTAACGTGCTACCAGAGCCACAATGCTGCTGGAACTTCGTAGGAGTCAACGAGATCGTTAGCCACTTCCACTGTAGTGGTGGTTAATATAGCTTGGCTGAGAGTGGCGCCATAATTTAAGCTATACACCAGGCAGCTAGAAAAAAGGCTTTTTTCGATGTCAAAAAAGACATCAGTTTATCCGTAAAATTTTAAAAAATTGTTTTTTGCCCAAACGACGAAACAGCCCACCAAGTGATTTGGCGACATAAAGATGCCGCATATGGCTACCAGTCAAAGTATAGCAATGAACAGCGCAAAGAAAAATTCGTTTTCGTCTTAGGACGCAGGCAGGCCATGCAAACGGAGTTTTAATATGACTTTGTCCTAAAATTTGGAAAATATTAGAAAAGAAAGAAGCAAATTAAATTCCAGCCTGAGCATAGTGCCCTGGAGTAATTATTAATTGCCAACATGGAAGTAGCAACAGTCAGTTAACTATCAGTAGCCTGATCATCTGTCACATATATTTTCTATCAAACTGTCAATTTGTAGTATCGAATTACCCGCTTACTATGCTCGGCCACTGACCTTATACCTCACGTCTATCCGAGTGTTTGGTTTACACTAGAAAGGCAGAAAAATATAGCACTTTTTGTGCTCGTTTCTGGTAAATTCCTTCCGGATTTCCCCACTCTAGTAATTGCTCTTTGTGCTTGGTCGCTGCTTGTAAATTATGCGTTGTCTCTTCCCCATCATTTTAGGACTCATAGGCCGTCTTCAGTACGGCCGCGCATACAAAAATTATACCTACCAGCTAGGCACAATTTTACGTCCATTACAGTGTGCAAGCAGCTAGCAGCAGTAAAAGGACAAAGCCGAATGTTTACCTGAGGAAATGGCCAGAATGTTGGGTCAAGGTTGATGGCCAACGCTGCACTTACAAGACGTTGTTTTACCGGATGCAAATTCGAGGGCAGTTTTATGGGGCGACGTGGAGGGTAACCTACGTCCCTGGAAATATCGCAGCATGTGAATCTTAAAAGTGTTCTATAGTATGAAGTAAATGTATTTCGAGC
Source organism: Spirometra erinaceieuropaei (assembly GCA_902702965.1). Taxonomy (NCBI): domain Eukaryota; kingdom Metazoa; phylum Platyhelminthes; class Cestoda; order Diphyllobothriidea; family Diphyllobothriidae; genus Spirometra; species Spirometra erinaceieuropaei. The sequence continues at coordinate 539,303 of CACRXP010000057.1, read as the reverse complement.
CGCAAATCTCTCGATTTTAACGAGAACATAATAAACTCATAGACGAAATGGGCCTGTCGCAAGTGCACGCGATTTCGCAACTCCAAGATTACCATAGTATGTATGTCATGAAATAGCGATCACCAGTGTTTTATCGATGAAAATCTAATTTACATATTTGTTGGGTACTCAGGCATGGTACATTACGAAAGACACATTTTTCATGTAAAAAATCTACTTGTCTGCTATTAAGTGTAAATAAAAAATAATAATGTAAGTCAAGCGCACTCCGCTCTCCAACTTTTACTCCAACTGTTTCTGTTATCCGAAGAAATGGAATACATGACACTTTCAAAGGCTGTCTTGACGGACTGTGACAAAGTTATCTGGATACTATTAATGTGTAAGAGTCTGTCTAAATGTTCGATTAATCAAAATAACGGTATAATAAAGGTTTAGGAAAGTGGAAACAAAAAATTTCTCCTTAAAAAATTTCTCTTAAATAGGGCCAGTTTTAGTTACTACTGAATGAGCCATCGAATTTCTTTAATGCAGCATTCGGTTTCCGAACAGCTACGTAACTGACTAGGGCGTAGGTTGGGACTTGATGTATAATATTATTTAAATTCATAGGCGGGACGCGGGAATGGGATTCTCTCTTAATTCAGATGGCCTTACGCCAAATTCCCGGGGGATTAGGGATAGGGTAGTGCTAGGGTCTGGGTTGAGACACAGGAATTAGATACCCTTGCTGGAGTTTAGTACAGGACCATCTGTACTATATTGGTCCTTATTTCCGTGTCTTGCCAATTTAAAGAAACCAATGGTAGGACAAACTGATTAGTCTAACAAGCCTCCATAAATAAAGCCGTCAGTTGCTTATAAAAACGTTGCACTGGCTTCTTTCTTTAGCGAAATACTTGATGAAGATCGCACAGTACAGCAGTGTAATAAGCCNGATTAATCAAAATAACGGTATAATAAAGGTTTAGGAAAGTGGAAACAAAAAATTTCTCCTTAAAAAATTTCTCTTAAATAGGGCCAGTTTTAGTTACTACTGAATGAGCCATCGAATTTCTTTAATGCAGCATTCGGTTTCCGAACAGCTACGTAACTGACTAGGGCGTAGGTTGGGACTTGATGTATAATATTATTTAAATTCATAGGCGGGACGCGGGAATGGGATTCTCTCTTAATTCAGATGGCCTTACGCCAAATTCCCGGGGGATTAGGGATAGGGTAGTGCTAGGGTCTGGGTTGAGACACAGGAATTAGATACCCTTGCTGGAGTTTAGTACAGGACCATCTGTACTATATTGGTCCTTATTTCCGTGTCTTGCCAATTTAAAGAAACCAATGGTAGGACAAACTGATTAGTCTAACAAGCCTCCATAAATAAAGCCGTCAGTTGCTTATAAAAACGTTGCACTGGCTTCTTTCTTTAGCGAAATACTTGATGAAGATCGCACAGTACAGCAGTGTAATAAGCCTACTGGTGTTGCCCGATGTTATGAACAGGAGGGTAATGTCCGTCATCCAATAAGCAGAGAAGAAAGTGATAAAAAATTCCGAAAGCGTGTGCTATGCCAGTATCAGCAAACCATGGCCCTCGCAGCCTGGTATGCGCTGGCAGTTCCCTGACACCGGGTTCCCTGCCGGTAGATGCTCTCGCGCTCCCGCCGGGCATACAGAGGGTGGGCATGGCTGCCCAGTCATCATCCTCGTCCTTCTGTTGGACTGTTGTTGGTGGTGGCGAAAAATCCTGGTCAAGCGTACTTTGTGGACCAGGGAGTGTGGTGGAACGTTTAATGGGAGTCCGATCGTGCCAGCTGCCTGCACCCACGTGGCGGGATCCGAGGGAGAGCACCATAGCACAACGGAACGAGTACGTTCCGTAGCGAGATCTGTGAGCGCCCTTCTACCATAACTTATAGGTTTGTTAGTTCAGCCATCGTAAGCGACGCTGTCCGGAGGGAGCGCTGGTGACAATGGGCGTTCTTACACCAAAGCAGACATGCGACGCAGTTGTTCCACTATTTATTCTCCCATCTGCTATATCCTACTAGTAAGACGAAGTCAGCAGAACTATCGACTGAAGGCGGACGCGGTATCTGGCTGAGCAGCAATATAGCGTTGCAAACCACACGTCCCAAAACTCCACATAAACGAGACGACAGCAAAGAGGCTGAAGCACACAGAAGATCGCACTAAACGGGAACTATAGTAGGCTGACCACAGTTCCAAAGGAGAAACAGTTTTATCCATTAACTGTCACCTTTCATGCTAGATTTTTGCAGGTCGTAATAGGTTTAGGCACACCTGATTAAATAACACGAGGACTATACTTGATCGCCGTAAGGAGACGTATCTCGTTCATTCGTTTCTCTTATCTTTAGCCCATTCGATCATGTCGCCCAACCATTTGAGAAACTATAAACGAGCAAATTACATGACCTTACACTTTCGTCCATCGTGTGACACGCTATAGCGATAGTTCGTTAAATACAAATGGGTGCACTGGAGACTTACACACGACTTTAGCATATAAGAAGGCGAACCTGGCATCGCCTACCTCACACCCTCTTTTCACACCCAATGTTACTAGGAGAACGAAAAATGCAGGTTGCTGGAACTGGGCGTTTTGGCGGCGGCTGGCGTGTCTCGAAAGGGTCCATGTGCGTGTGATACACGTGTGTTAATTTTTGATTCCAAAAAATCGCCTTTCAAAAGGTTGCCTATATCCTCTCCTTATGAGTAAACGTTATATATTTTACCTTAAGAAAGATCCAGTAAGGTCTGTCTCGATTTCATAGAAGTAGAATTATCCATCCAGACGGGCAACCTGCCAATCCGTACCTGATATCGCGGCGTGATAGATTTAAGCGAGTTAGATTGTTAATAGGTGAAAACTCATGCCAAGGTCCTATCCGTATTGACCTTCCTAACTCGGAGATGTCGAAACATGGGTCACCACAAGTGTATCGGAAGTCTGGCAATTTTTCTCCCACGAAGATCAAAGCTTCAAAGATATGCAAAACAAACCTTTTTGATCATTAATACAAGTTCGGCGAGAGACAGTATTAGATATGATGACAAATAATGGTCAACGTGTTTTTAAAATATCAGCAATGATTCATCCGGAATGAAAAGATACGGACAAGAAATTATATCACTTCCCGAGAGTTTCGAGACCAAAAAACCTAGTTAGTTTTGTTTGAAAAAGAAAAAATGTCGCCACCGATGAAGTACTCGGTCACCTTTAAAAACATCTGCACTATTCCAAAATACGCAAGAAAACCTATCCATATAAGGATATTTTAATACCAGTTTTATAGTCCTCGTTTTAGAGTCCTTTTTATAGCTTTCACATCGGCAGAGTAAGATTGTTGTTACGCGGGTGACAAGGGTTAGATATAAGAGCGTGACACAATAATTGCCCGTGTATAAAATGTTCTTCTGATTTACCCTGTAATCAGTTCTTTCAAAGGAAATACAAATGTAAGGAGTCTACAGCATGTTGAATAAGTCAACCACTGTAGTCTATGATTAAAGAGGAGGAGTTTAAGTTAGGCAGAGGGCAAAGCAATAATTTGTACTCTACCTTTTTGGTAATGGCTTTTTATGAATATTAAAGGAGGTGAAATACCCCGAAAAACATACAGTTACGATAAATGACCAACATTGGTAAAATCATGTAGTCATGTAGCTGTCTAAGAGACTGTTTTAAGGAAATCAGCAATTTTAAAGCAACCGGATAAAAATCGTGGTCTTTGGAGATGCATTTACATATAACTTAGCAAAACGCATGTATGAGAATAATGATCCTTTATATTTAATCTGCATTTAAATGGAAACAGCACAATATCCATAATAGTCTTGCACAAAACTGCTATCTCAGTCCAACGCTGCATGAGATTTTTCTCGACTAAGCAAAGATAAAATGCTGAAATTACCACGCAACAGGAACATCACAGATGGCGAATGGTCAAGTACATCTTGAAGAACTGTCGAAAGAGGCAGTACGCAGAAACTCCTCTATTTTGAGCGGACTTTGGTATAACGTGGAAGCATAAACTTCCTCGTAATGCGGGCGGCATTTTGCTTGATTTCAGAGATATTAGGGTTAGGGTTAAGGTGGTGTTATTTTTAGGGTTAGGGGTAAGTCTGGAATTTAGAGCACCGCCACCTGATTTTCGGGGTCGGAGGGTTCCGAAGCCCGCGTCTTAAAGAAACTTTTACCCCAGCGACCAGATTTATATGCTCATTTCCTTACTTTAATTTTGAAACCGGTCTAAACCTCACAGAATGGATTCCCGAAATGCCCACGCCATAGAAATGCGAGTCATTCGGTTGCAGACACTTCAAAATTGTCGCTGAGGTGGATGACCGAGAATAAATAACTTTTCTCATCGTGCTGACGATAAGAGTGCTCGTGCTGGTTGCAAAGAATCGACGTTTAGTACCCACGAACAATATCTGTTTGCATCTTTGTGTAGCATAGCATTGTTTGTGAAAATCGCAAGGATCGTTGACAATAGCATAGATTCCGCCAATTAAACACAATCTGAACTAAATAATTAATGCGTAGATGATATCAGAGCAAGCAACACCATTATTATTCTTCCATACATATTATTACACACTAATAATAGCCGTGTTTTAAAGTAATCCATTTGAACAAGATAAATAGCAGGTATAGGCGAATGACTCGAACGTAACGAATCAGCAGGTCAATTATTTACTCAGTAGCTGAACCAAAGACTTTGAGGACGACCGAATCACTGAGTTAGATCACAATTAGCATGATAATTAAAAATGAACCTCCCATACAAGGAGAAACACTCAGCAAGCTGATGAAGCCAATACTATCGGCATATTACAGAAGCCTAAACAGGTCACACCCAGTAACTAAAATAAGCTGATTCGTGATGGTACTTACTGGGATGTTTATCATTTAGGCTAATAAATGCAAATTTGTAAGAATTTCACCACTATAAGCACGGAATATAACAGCGGGGTGCCTGGCTTATATTACTTACTTCTGGTCGACCAATATCTTCGGGATGTTAAATTATTTTCGTTGAGTAAGCCGCTTGATAATGCATACTTCACAGTTTCCATGAGTGAAAAGTTTGAGTGGAACCTTTCAAAATCAAAAGTTACTATCGACAGGGTACTATACCTGCAAGACGACTTTGCTTTTCTGCCTGCGGAAACATGTGAATGGAACAAAATAGTGGTTGGGTCGAAGAAGCTGTTAGACCTTAGAGCATTCCAAGCCAATGTGCAAAGGCGATCGATGTATATGTAAGTAAAAAAATTAAATGTGCAGCATAGAAAACTGATCAGGGCAGAGTGGGCCACTTAAGTGGAACAAAACGCGGCAGACTGCCGCGTAAAGAGCCTTTCCCTCACTTTAAGGTATATAAGATTTTTGCAATAAACTGCCATTTTTCTTTGCTTTGCATAGACTGGTGAAACTAAACAGTTTACTGTTTGACAACTCACCTTCTTATGTAAAATTGGTACAAATGCTTGTATAAAAGGGCTTGATGTTTTTGAGATTTTTCCATGACGTTAATTGCGATGAATGTCTGTCACGTTCTCTTTATCTACAGCAATGAGCCAGCGAAGAGAACATAAACAGTTAGGTGGTTGCATCGAATTTCGGCTTTTGGTACAGTCTTTTACACTTTGAAATTGCTGCTTGATTTCTACTAAGTCAATACAGAAATATTCGTGCAGTACACATTCTTTTAAAAATGATGAGCTTTTGGTCAGCGTTGCCTAGGGCACACTTGCGTGAAAATGTAGGCTCGATGAGTCGACAGAATTAGGGGTGCAACACTTTTTAAGCCTAAACGTTAATTATGTTCCGGAGAAATGGACTCGAGTTATCTCTTGCTTCGAAAATAGGGTCAAACGTCAAAAAACAAACAAAATTGGCCGAAATTGGTATGAATAAAAAGGCAACCGGCCTAAACAATTTGCAGGACATGGCCTAAATTTATTCTCATTAGTTCTTTTTAACTGAATTTTGAGTTATCTTCCGTATATTAGGCAAATTAAGTAAGCTTTGGCGTATATTTTATGAGGAATCTTTCAAAATAATAGAGGCGTCTGACATCCACCTAAAAGTCAAAGAATAAAGTTTTGTGCATTGAATTTGCGGAGACTATACCAACCCAATATGAACTTATATCACAGCGTTGCGGCAGTAATTTCTTCGACTCTGATGATGTCACCAACTTTCTACTCCAGGGCAAGATCATTAAATATAAATGCAGTTATGCGCATTTCAGCGCACAGCGGGTATAGTACTACAGAGTATTTATGGGTTTTTGTTTTGGGTGGGGCTTTTTGTAATGGAGGAGAGGTTAGCCTGTCCTCCGTTACTTTCCAGAATCTGAGTACGGACAAGAAAGCATTATTTAAATTGTACGTATGCGTTCTGCAATCACATCAACTAGTTTATCTGACTAAACAACATCACAGACAACGGATTTCAGGGGTCACACTCATAACTACCTTGGGATGATTCACAATCCAGCGTTAAGAATGACTGCTCCAGCAAATAGACTAGGATATTTGTCTTGCTCTCTTTTCGTCCACTGTTATTTTGTGAATTATAAACCGTCTGGGCTGCAGTACGAATTTGAAATTACAATTTAAACATCGCGTTTCGACTGAACGACTATTTTCTTTTGTCTATTATTGAGGTATCTATCATAAATCGCACATGGATACCAAGACTATGACATAGCTTACTGAACCTATAAACTTTTTCATGGTGGAAGATCCGCAAAAACCACCCTTAATATGTGAACTAAAGTAACTGACGATCAAGATGCGGAATTGTATTACCACTTTTTGTACTGGCTGTCATCATGACGACACTGTTGTACGGGATCGCGGACGGTGTATTTTATGATTCAGGCAGCAAAAGTGAAATATTGCCGTCTAGGCCGTTTTGGAGGTTATCAGAGAGGATGTGACAGGGACGAACAATTAGCGTTCAGGCTCTAGCAACAGGTGGTGTGCGCGAAATGGCAATGACGAAGATACGGGCAGTGGAATAAAAATTTCTAAATTTTTTTCCACGACGTTGGGATACCCAGACGTCAGATGTCCGCATCCTGTTCCGTTTTGCCGTCAGGATATATTGATACAAGCCATGTCCAGCTAACAACAAGTGTTTTCAGCATTTATGCCCTGCTTACGCATATTTAGCTCTAGTAAAGCAGGTACATTTGATGAGAATTGACAAATGCCTACGGGCAGAATAATTTCAGGGTAATGCTGGTACGCATGACTGCGGGAAAGGTGGACCAAAATGACGATATAGAATGTGCTTAAGGTCCTATTCTAATACTTTGAAATGATTCAAGAATCCTGAGAAACTCCGCTTTGTTAGCTTTGTTAAAGGAAATCTGTCATATACTTGAAAACGGCCGTCTTTGAATCAAACCGAATGCAAATAAACGACCAAGCAACAACCATGTGGGAATGGCATATCCAGGACGAACAGTGGCAACGCCAAACCCTCTGCAAAATCTTCTTACTGTCAATTCATTTAGGGTTCGGATTGGCCCTACATGCATCGCAATGTCGGTACGATCATCCAACCCCCCACGTTCCAGGATAATGTTCCACCCGCATGCCTTTAGTGTGGTCGAAAGTTTTGACGTCAGTCTTCTTTGGTCGAGCTTCTTCGAGGCTTCCGCATCGAGAGGTAGACTTGACGCAGGGTAATCGATAATCTTCCTACTACCGCCGTAACCAATCATTCAGGTGGTAGAACACCCTCCTACAACGGTAGGGCCACGGCAGCTTGCTAACCCATGCAGCATTTATGGCTGCTACGTGGTGTCCGTTTAACAATTTCTGAACCTGCGTCTACATACATTGCTTACGTCCGCTGAAAATTCGTTATTGGACTTGTTCGACCAAATCAACGTACGTCGCTGGGACTGCATATGCTTGTTATACGCAGGCTCGAACGGACATCTGTGGGTCAATCGCAATGCGAGTTTGGGAGCCACGCTAGGAAACCAGACCATGATATGTCAGGCCTGGCTTTACTTGTTCACACCGTCCCGCAACTTCCAACATATAATGAGTCCTCATGTTTGAATGCACATGAAGGGAGGTAGCAAAAGGAACCCACCCTAAAATCACATAAAAAGTAATATGGTGAATCAGATCACCTCGATGCTGGCGGGTGACGTAGGGGTGGACTCTCGTATCTGCTACGCGTTACGCGGGCTGTTCGCGACACGCGAACAACTGCACCGAATATTATTTCCATCGGCTTGGGTCGGGCAAGGGACAGGAGCATTGAAGAGGAGAGAGAGAGAGAGAGAGAGAGAGAGAGAGAGAGCGAGCGAGAGAGAGCGAGAAACGATCCCACTCGGAGTCTGCGCTCACGTTTTCCACTGCAAGCAACCAATTGCGTTTTAGACTGTCGAGACGCAGTAACGGTAGTGAAAATTGCCAAAGGACAAAACGTCTTGATCCTATTAGTGGCTGATGATCAGACTGTACTGGTTTTTGTTTAATCGACCCTGTATGGCATTTTTCAATTATGTGAGACCAGAGAACCCTCACATACGCTCGACCCATGTGCAGTAAAGTACCATGACGGGCGTGGTTGGTGTAAAAGAGACTTCGATCACCCGAGACTATTCATTTGATTGGAGAGTTAGCAAAAACGCTTTTATGCCTAATTCCTAAGCACTTCGAAAAGTCTCGGTGCAGGTTTCTTTGTGCACTTTTGCGATTGATAGGAAGTATGCAGATGTACGAAGAACGCTGACGACGGCCAAAATGCTCTCACATACGCTCTGCAGTTAAGTAGAATCGACACAAGAAAAGAAATTTCGCTCGGAAACTGGCTTCGACGATAAACATGCCAGGCCTATTGCGTGCATCATGCTTAGACAGGCGAAAAGGCCAATTATTTAAAAATAAGTCAGTAAAACTTCCCCATTACTTTTTGATAGAGTGACACCCACCGATTCAGTTTAAGGGACGTGCTCGTCCCGTCGCATAAGGACTAGTAGTATATGCAGACGGTGGGATACCAACAAAGATAAGGGGGACCGGAATGGCCAGTTATGGCTTATTAGCCACCATCAGCCAGTCATACCCAACCCCAAGTGTGGGTCACCTGAGATTCAAATTCAAGATCTTTGGTCATTGATCGTGGCCCATTATTATCTTATGCTACCAGTTTGCATGCGCTAATTTATTACAATAACTTATCCATCTCTCCACTCAAGAACGCTTTTAAAACGATTATTTTGGTATAATTACTTCTTATGATGCGTTGTTTAAAAGGCTTTAATATATGATCAGAATGGAATATCTAGAAAGACAAGGGAGACAGGAATGACCATATCTAGTTTATTGGCCGTCATCAGCTACCGATCGCTATGCAACTGCCTATGACTGAACCTTAAGGTACAACGGGACGAGTATTTCCTGAAACCTGAAATGTAAGCACTTTTCTTCGAAAACCAGCAATTCTGATCCCAACCAAACAGATGGATTTTTCAAAATGAGATTGGGCCTAAGAGTAAACAATGGTAGTTAAAATTGTCGCTGAATAAGCAGGCTTAAATGACATCAGTTCTAGACAGGTAAGTGAAAAAAACCGAAAAACTTTTGTTACTTCTCTAGCAAAGAGACTAACAAAACCGCCTTCATCTGTGGAGAAATACTGCAGAACATTTTGAAATAAAAATACACGAGATGGGGCCAAGAATCTAATGAAGAGTAGGTTAATCACAGGCAGAGATGCACTTTTTTCAGCGATGAGTTCTCATCCTCAGGTCGATCCGCAACTGCGGCCAAATTCGTCATCTGTCAAAAAAGGGTTTCTAAGTGCATAAAATGGTGGGTAAAAACTTCCAGGCCTTGTCTTGCTTCTGTAAAGATGATATTTACAGGTTTTGCTTTAAATAGGCCGAAAAAAACCGAAAGCAGCAAAATTTTTTCGCACATTACAAGGAAACCTGCGGAAACAGCATCCTCCTCCACTCACTGCTGCGAAGAAATCATTAGTTAACCCAATGAAAATTCAACCTACACAACTATAATTACATGCCCATGGTTACGATGGTTGTTTACATCCTCGACTGTGTTTTGGAAACCAGTCGGCTGATATGTGACTTACAGACAGTTTCCATTCTTGAGACCTCTACTACCAGGACGTCTTTGTCCAGGTCGACCGCGCCCCGGGCAATATTACACAAGATATTTTTTGTAATGATCCCCTAATTTATTGTAGAATGTTTGATGACATCAGACAGTCTCCTTCCTCTCCCTTTCAATACTTCATGCCCGTTTGGAAGAAACTTGACTTTAATATTATAAGACGGTTTTTCAAACTTCATTGTGCATGTTATGTCTTGTTTATTTGCATATTCGCAGTAGCATGTTCTTGCGTATTCCAAAACTCACGTTTAATTACTTGACCTCTCCGTGCATCCTAAAAGCATTTCCGGTACCCAAAGGGCTGACATTTCTCAACAACTTGGAACCACTGTCTGTATGCTAGTTTTCCTTCCCACTCACTCATTTTTGCATCATGCGCCACACCGACCCAGTATGGGTGACCTTGATCCATTCGGGGATTCTCTTAAATTGCGACCTTCTATATGAGTTTCCTCAACTAGTCTAAGATAACAACGACAAACTTGATCGAATTAAGGATCACGTGAGGGATAATGACTGGATAGGTAGACATCTCACTACGAGAATCTAGCTATCTGACCAACCGCTGCGCTAAATCTAATTACGGAAAGCAAAAAGGCGAATTTAAATTTATGCTTTTAGAAGCATGGCTCAATGCAGCTCTCACTAACTTCCATCCAATCCGACTTATAAAAACCTTTTGACCTTCCAAACACTGCCTTCTAAAATGACGTTGGCAGAATAAAAAAGCATTTTCTGAAATCAAACGATTCACGAATGAAGCGCGTACTAATTTATAGTGTACATTGGAAGTGAGGAATCTTGTCAGTCCAGTTACTGCTGTCAAGACGCACACTTCGCGAATTAGCGTGTGTACATGGCGTACTTGACAGCACACGTCCAGGGACACGCCTGCTTTCTCTTCTGCAATCTCGGTAACCAGGCAACCCAGCCCTCACACGATTTTCGATGTCCCGGCCGCAGGCAAAAAATCGAAAACCCGAGATCATGATTGTGGAGGGCTTCACTCCATGACTAATTTGACTATCAGTCCCTTCCGGACTGGCATTAGGACAAGAATGTTCAGTAAAGGCAACCTGATCAGAAATGGTCATTTCACTATCCCTTGTTTTTTTCAATACTGCTTCGTTACTAGTCGACTGTCAGTTGCTAACGCTCTGGTGAGCAGCGTGTTTGATGAGGAGTACAACGCATAGGAGTGAACGATCGCTTCATGAGCCTGTTATGCGCGATGGCTCTTCCACCTGACCCTTAACTAGCACGCGCCTTTCACATGTAGCTCCCCAAATCTGTGCCCTGCTCAACAGCCACACTCCGGCAACTGCTTCGACTGTCTGACTAAACCATATGAGGATATCTGGTGAGTGTCTCCACTCCCGCTAATCCTCTCCCCTGTCCAACCCCACCAACAACACTTAACGTCATGCAGAGTGAGCGGCAGCGATCCGGAAGGCAGCACAGGCTACTACTGATCCTCCTTCCAATAAAAAAGTCGTAACTCGTAGCGGAAATCGACGGTCGTCCTGTATGATTAAGTAGCTTACCTCATCGCGGAAAGGGACTGAAAAAGTTGCCGTAAACAAATGGTGAATAATCACGCAGTCCGTAAGTAGGCCATAGACCGTCAACGCGAAATCCACAGTCAAAACAACAACCCTCTCCCCAGTCTTGTGCCGCCACATGGACTGCCAGAATGACAATGCTCAGCCTGGCAAACTGGAATGTTCGTTCCCTTTTAGACAACCCGTTGAACAGCCTTCTAGCAAAAGAGATAACTCTGGTAGTCCTGGAAATAGCGCGCAAGAAGGTGGGCATCAAGGTTCTCGGCGAGACCCGATTCTGCAGACAAGGACAACTGGAAGATGTGGGTGCTGGTTACGCCTTCCAGTGAGGGGATCATGGATTAGCCCCAGTCATTAGGAATGGCAACATGGTATGACCGAACTTTTTGTCGCACGGAATCAAAGATCGCTTCGTGATCCGACTACTGTTCTCCCTGGGGAATTAATTTGTCATTAGTAGGAGGCGCTCACCGATCGTTCCGTTGTGCCTTCGGGGTTGGGTATGACTGACTGACGACGGCAAATAAGCCAGAAATGGCCATTCCAGTCTCCCTTGTCTTTTTCGGTAATAACATACTGCCTAATTCGCCATTATCGTCAAGGCGTACGCCTCCCAATGGCCAGCACAGATGACGAGGAAAACAAGTTCTATAAAGGTCTGTATGTCCTACTAATGAGTTATCCTGTTGCTCGCGCTATCACAGGCTACGCTACTTGAAAGGGAGTGCCAGGTCGTCGCGGGACTGACGTCTGCGGCAGAACTGGCTTTCTCCTGGTTTTTCTCAGAAAGAAGACGATGTGGATGTACGCCCGCTCCCGTCATTGGGGGCTGCTGGAGAACCTCGTCATTCAGAGCTATGATCATCTTGACGTGTAGGTGGCCCAGTCGATGTGTGTTGTAGACTGCTGGACGAGTTTACAACTGTGACCCGGCAGGCGACCGTAGGTTAAGCGAACATCAAGTAAGTTAAATGTAGTAGCGGATACGACTATCCACCGATGAAATTTAAGCACTCGCATTTATCTCCGTACGGAACAAGTGCAGACTCCGTAAGCCAACGCCACCGTACAGACGGGGCGGAGCTTTGTCTGTTTCAGTGTTCTTGAAGCCCATAGTCGTGCACCCCGTCAGGACCAGGGGCGGTCTGATGAAAACGATGGGAAATGCGCAATCTGCTCTCCATGGAGAACAGGCTATACGCGACCTATTTCAATCACAGAACAGAAATCGAAAAGCGACTTTCTTTTGATGTCGAAGCCCGGCGAATCTGCCACTGGAGAATATGCAACATTTCTGGACGATTCATACGACTGACGGACAAACTCACTTTGATTTTCTCGAGAAGTACGAACTACTCGGGACTTCGTGGGTACCACCATCATTCGCCCGTCTAAACGAATATGTAACCAGTAACTATCTGATAACCGCAGAGGCACTATCTCTGTCCGCGTCCAACTCGATCGCCTAAACCTGCACTTGCATCACTGTCTTCTCCCTGGAAATCACTTTGGATTTAGAAGGAACTGTGGAACCGCCCATGTGATCTTCCCTGTCCGCCAAATGAAGGATGAAAGCTAAGAAATGTGGATCAGGCTCCGCACAACCTTCATAGTTTTCGATATAGTCAACCACAATGAGCTGGGAAAAACTATGCTGAAAGTTAGCCGTCGGCAGATTATCACACAAATGGCACGACGGAGTAATGGCTCACGTCGCGAACAATAAGACAGTGTTGAAAGCATTCGTGGTGAGAAACAAAGTGCAGCAGAACTGCATTCCCGCTTACCGCCATGTTGATGGATTCCTGCCGTTAGGAATGACCAGAAAACAACACCGTACATCAAACTGACGGACAAATATGCAAGCGGCCGCGCAAGTCTCCACAACCAGTTTTTAGGATCTCTTATTTGCATATTTATGCGCGCCCAGCAGGGAATGGACCTACTTGCCACCGGCTGCACTCGTTTTGAGACCGAAAGAAGGCTGCAGTCTTGTTTCACTCAGCGTCCTTTGATGGGTAGAACGCGCTCAGCATCAATGTGAACAGAGCTCAACTTACAACTGCGAACAAATCCGCCTAGATGGGAGTACAATCTCGATAAGTATCGAGATCGCTAGCAAAGTTTCTGACCAGATCTTCAAGGCCAGTCAGCCCTTTGGCTGGCTGCAGCACTCAGTTTCGCCTTGAAGCGGTCTTTATCTGCATACTTGACTGGGTAGTCTGCGAAAGTCAAGACAGGAAATAAATCTGTTCCTGTCTCAGCTAACTACGCGGAATACCAAGAATGACATGATTAAAAATGATCTCCAACGATGAGTTCCTTGAACGAACTGGTGATCTTAATGCTTACGCTATGCGAAGGCAGACGCGACCGTGGCGGCGAGGCGACGTTGTCGGGATTCATGACGAGTGTCCAACTAAGCGATTGTAGTATGCAGATGTCATCATAGGTGCTCGTAAACAAGACGGACGAAGGCATCGTTGCAAGAAACCCTGAAGACCTCACGCAGACATTCGTAGGTGAATTCTTGGACATGCAAGAACCTGGACTGTAACCAGCAGGCGTAGCACACCGCCGCCAGAACTGCTGCCTCGATCCACGAAGTCCATCGCACAGAAGATTCAAGATAAGAGGGGGATATGCAACTTTCGCAAACGCCCACCACCTACCAAAGTGTGCGCACTGCTAAATGACGTTCAGAGGACATATCGGTCTCGTCGAACATCTTGGGGTCCTCCGACACGATAACACACCTAACTCGTCACTGGCGGCATAGCGAATCAACATCACCAGCAACCTCAAGGAAGTAAATACATCCACCTGCCTTTCATACTCCCATCACTACAACCAACCCACGAGCCTCTCCGCCAGCTATCTGGACTCAACCTGTCTCCATCACGATCTCGCCTTCCTATTAGCCATCGGTCAGACCGATCACTTGCGAATCCATCTTATCGCTGCCGGCGAACCAACGTCTGGAGCTGCAACATATAGCCGTCAATTCTGTTTAGCTTGTCCACCCTGCATCAAAATGTTCGTTCATTGGCAGTCCTCCCCCGTGGTCGTCACAGCGGCCGTTCACCCATGCTCCCTTCGATTTGCCTAATATCTCAGCCAGTTCACTAGTTGAACCGCGCTTGACTTGACACCGGCGTGGAGTAAGCTTGACGGCTATACACACCGCACGCATCGTTGATTGGCTGTAGGCGGCAAGGCACCTGTTGCGTCCAACCTGATCACCAATTGAGGGACAAGCTCGAACTCTCGACTGGTGTATCTGTGAGAGAGGACTGATTGAGGTCGACACTGGGGATACTACCCTAACGGCACATCAGCGCCTTCCTCACTATAATATACCTGGAGTGACCGAATCTATTGCGTCGAATTAAAATTCATTGCCTGGGTGGTTGCCAACATCTGTGATAACTCTTCGCTGTTCAGAACTATGAATCAGGATCCAACGACTCCTTCCTAATGTGGCCTTTGTAACATTCTCTCTTACGTGGGGTCCGAGCCGCCCTTATTATAGTTTATTGCATCTGTTGCAAGGACTTAATCGTGTATAGCATGGGAAATCGGGGTGGTTAGCTTTGTCGACCCCCTCCGGCTGTCCTTCCTTAGTCTTGCCACGGGGACGATTTTGATGAAGAAAGAGAGAGTGGGTAGATGATACGCAATTCTGCCTCGCCACAAACAAATGCACGCACAAATCATTGCTTCTGGTTTCTTGTGGGGCAGCGATGGTCGTCGTCTCTTATGATTTTTTCAGCTGTCCTGCGAACGATATCCAGGTTCCTAGATGAGAACACCAGATGGAAATGAAACTTCGATTTTTCATCACGCATTCAGGTCAGGCCAATAGAATCGACCTTTTATTCTGCCTGCCTGCTTATAATGATCAATCTTTAAGCCATCTCAATCGCAAGCCAACCAATATAAATTCTGTTATATTTTCATTAGCCACCTCTTTGTTGACCTGTAAATGCTTGTCATCTCTTCGTTGCCATATATCGTAGAGACCAAAATCGACCCCATTTTACATTCAGTTAAGTCTTTGGTGAACTGCCGTATGCTTAGAAACTGTGTCAGACAATACAACAGGATGAATACTAGGGAGACCAAACCCTAGGATGCGCTGATGGCAACTGTTGGATTTCATATGGGCGCCATTGCCAGTTCGACTGTTGTGCCCGACGTTATCCACCGTGTGCTCCACAACAAGGTGAAGCAGGCACGGTGACCTAAGCGTAAATCAGTTTATAGTGAGAGTGGACTTGCGCAGCACCTACCACACTCTCTCCTCTTCTCCACATAGGTCCGCTGCCGAGACATAATTAATGAGACCCGATGTGAGGGAGGGGCATAATAGGTCAATAAGCTGATCGTCACATTCATGGCTGCATCAACGTAAACAAAATCGTCACACAATGAAATTTTTCACACCGAGCGAACGACAATATCAGCTGCCACTGTGGAGTATATCACTTGGCCAGCTCATTTGTCCTTGTTCGCCTGCCTCATTAAGCATGGCTCCCCTGTTTTCGCAGGCATCTGCTGCACTTTTGGGCAGAATTAAAAAGACCGGCCACGCGCATACTGATTTCTTTAGACTGATTGTGAAGTCGTTGACTTATCCTGAATATGTCGTCTATAGCATATCCGCCCTCGGTTGAATGCATTCTCATCTGTGACGTAGATAATTAAGTGATTTTTAACATTAGATGCTTCAGCCAAGGTGAACGCCGTGGTAATAAATAAATACTAATCTGTAATTACTGGTAAATAGACGGAGCATGCGTAACTCACATGCATTACCGACTTCAAAAGAATAAAAGGTACGCTAGATGTACTTTTGCGATGCTCAACTTCCCATCCTCTAAACAGGATTACAAGGGGAGAAAATCATCCATGTATCAGAATTGAAATGACTGAAAGAAAAAATTTTTCAATCAATACTGGATGACCCTTTCTTCAGAAACTGTAGTGGTTGCATGGAAAGACGTATTAAGATAGGAAATAAAGTACAATCCGTGTAAGAGAGTACTCTCACTACATCGACAGATGGAAATCCATCCTTCCATCGAAAAACCTCACAGAACTAGGACGGCTCTTGGCGCTCGGCAGTACTGTGCGGGCTTCGGAAAACAAAATTAATTCTCAGTATCATACCGTGAAATCCAGAAGATATTAAGTTCACTTAAATAGGGCATAAATGTACCTTATGCCAGAAGAAATTTTCACCGCCATTATGAAACATGCAAACCTCATATAAACGATGCTACTAATTTAAATGATGAGAAAAAATGCGAAACTCTGGCTGCCGACCCTGTAAGGCATCAAGACTGGCATTTTAAAAAAGTGGAGAAACAAGCTTAGAAGGTTTTCGGCCAAATCTACGAGACGGGAGCAGCACCAACTGCAGCACTGCATGCCCACTAAATTAGCATTCCATTACATTTAACTGCAAAATTTATAATTAGGCATTTCGCTAAGTACATCCAATTAAAAGGGGCTTTATAACATCAACAGGTGACTCAAAAAAGTTCCTAAATTAATTAGGAATCGAAGCCGCAAGTGGCGAAACAACTGTATTGTTTGATATGCCGAATCTAACCAGACCCCATTCCACAAAACTTCTGGAGACTTGCACCATGGCTCCCGATATTCGACTGGGAATTTTGACTAGCTTACGTGGATTAAATATTATTTATTATCAAAGGGATGAATTTGAGGTGCTCCTTTACCTGCGACTGTCCCTGATGATTGGTTCGAGTGAGAATCCGAAACGTCAGGCCAATAAACTTTTTGTTCCAATACTCGCACCTTCTTCATCTGGAAACGCAGTTTTCCAGTAGTTCCATTTCTTTCGAGTCCGAGGTTGTTTGACACCCAACATCTCTATAAGACCTCGTACACCGAAAATATAGTGAATCATTGCAAATTTCAGCCGACGCTATCGCACCTACTGCACCTAGAATGGTCCATTTGCAAACGCGTGTTTGACAGTGCGGTCACTTGTCGCGAACACTTATACAAAGTACCACTTATCCATAAGCCAGCTCGGCTGCCTTTATCATGCGTGTAGGAGGCTCGTCTAGCAAGTCCAGCAGCATAGTTGTTATGATCGGAAACGGACATTTCCAGTACTTCAGGGGGAAGATAGCATTGATTAATTCTGAAGGCAGAAGGAGTGACTAAAGCAGTGTAGCGGCCGTTACTTCAAGGACGGAATCATGGAATCGGATGTTCAATCGCTTTTTGGCTGTGAACTCCACATTTCTAATGCCTTCACTTGTTTTTTGCGCGCAAGATTTAAGTACGGAGTGCACATAGAAAAAAAGGTTTGCGCCCTAGTTTAGCAGTTTTATTACACATATTTCGACTAAATGGAGTTCGATTATATAAACGAACCGATATATGATGTCATACTGAATTTCTGAGTAGAAAAATCTGTATATTTCATCGCACTTACAGTACCTTACATTTTAAAATGACGCTCCAAGATTGCCGCGGTTGTGGCGGTTTGGGAACAACTCAGACCACGGCCGCACGACTAACAAATGCCTGCATAGACGTTTAGGTCCCTGTGATAATTTCTTGTAGACTTGTCGAACTCATTGGTCAAAGTAGATGTTATCACAATAAAAAAAATAGCGTCCAAGTGACCACGGACCTCCTTTAAATGCCCAATGTACCTTGAAGTCGTTTTGGAAAATCAATTCTTTATCAAATCGGTAAACTATCAGCTACAGAATTACAATGAAGAGCCTGAAACTAAAGTTATCAGCACCCAGAAACGTGAAAAGTCCCACATTTTTCAATTTGTATTCGTGCATCCATTATCTGTACCGTGTAATTATTTAAAAGAACATATGTTACCCAACATCTGGAGCCCTAATTATAAGATGTATTGTCACAACTCAAATTGCGATGACCGTTTCCCGGATGTTGTATGAAGGTATAGGGATGAAAGTCGTCAGTCAGCCAATTCAAAGTATGAATTTCTGTCTCGTCCGCATTGGTCACGAGCAGAAGTATATGTCCTAGGTTTTGAAGACTTGCAAACGCATCCTGCAACAAACCTTGCCTGAAAACGCTGAAAGATCCTCCAGTCATATCGTGCCCTTAACTGGTCGCATGATATACACGTGGGTTCATTTACCAGGTAAGGGTAGGAAAAGACTTTTGTATTAGAAAATCCACAAACCATATCTGGCGGTAGATTTTCGGAATTTTGGTGAAATATCAGAGCACTGTTTAGATCATTGTCATTTATACTAATATCACAAACCAAGGATTTGGGTCGAACACACACTACGGATTAGCAAGTCTTTATGGAAAATAACATCTTTCGTGTTATGGTGAACACCCTTCTGGCAATTTTGACAAGATTTGGGTCAATATGAATTAGTCAAAATCTGCCAAAATATCAAAGAGTTCCTTCATTAAGAAATTGGACGGGAAACCCGAAGAGAGGCTTTAATTAAATTCAAAAGAATACTTATGCTTCAGGTGGGCTGGTACACAGCCCAGTTCTGATGTCATGAGTAACATAACCATTTTTATATTCGCCTGTTAGATACTCTTTTAAAAAGAGAGAATGCGCTTTGTTTGTAAAAAAAGAACATTGTTTGGTTGAAAATGCAGCATCAGCTACGGGCAAAACCACGCATTTCACGCACTATCGTACGTTAACTAGTCTTGTTGGAGGGACTTCCAACGGCGAAGAAGCCAAAGGTGACCATTCCCGTCTTCTTTGTCTGGTTGGTGCTCCTTTCCAAATTGACACTCGCTATTATGCGGCTGCCTATGGGGACCCTCGTTGAAGCTCTACGGTACGACAGGATGAGCACAATTTGTCCTCAATAGTTACCACTACTTATTCTCATTTTCTATCGAACAAGTCTCGATATTCTCCACATATATTATCTATGAACTTCTATCTGACCTATCTGAAAGTTTTTCCCTACTCTCTTTGTTTCATCCCTACCCACCTTAAATGAATTTGTTTGGTTGGTCAGTTCTTGATTTTGACCTTGAGGTTGAAGGTCATCCCTTTTACCTGAAATTGTTCTTGTACACGCATGCGGCCCGCACTTGTGAACGAATATTTTGTCTAGAATCAGGCGTTAGAATTCGCCCAACTCATTTGTTTCATATGGGTTCCCATTGTTGTGTTTGTACTTTGTTTATTCTTGATTATTTGTAAGTAGTAGCGCATAAAAACCCTCATTCATATTTTAGTTATCGGCCTTCGCTTTTGATACTGCGGAGTCTTTTGCCAGTCATTCGTAAATGACGCGTGGGCAGCATGCACATTTTGTCGGCGCAGCAAACGGACCAGGAGCCCTTCGTAGGCAAATAACCACTTAGGGGCTTATGGCTCACCGAAAATTTCACGCCATTGGAGAATGAGAAAATGAAGTTTAAAGGGCTAGAAGTGGACACCGAAATAATCATTCTGTTAACAAAGTCCGGTCTACCGTTGTCATCGACCAAGCTGACTGCCAGATCAAAACTCTGACACCCCGGAACTACCAAGGGTTTTGCGTGTTTAACGGTTTTGCAATTTCCTAGTCGACACTCTTGAGGACATCCATAAACCCGATTTGTTCAAGGAAGGATAAAGCTGCCGTCATAATCCTCGTCATCATCAGCATAATCATCGTCGATGATTGTCATGCGGCAGACATGGTGCAATTTTATAATCTCAAGGAGGTACCTTTGCCGGCTGTCCTCTCCGACGAATGTCCACGTACGGGCTTACAAACAGGCTGTTGTAGTGCCTGAGCTTTTTGACCGTGTTCGCCGAAGCAGTGGTTCACTCAACAGGGAGGTAACTGGATATAATAAAGGTAATTACATGTGAGTCAAAAAGGCGATTTGTTTCAATGGATATGACCTTCCCCTTCACGTCCATATAACAGACCCTGGAAGTCGAAAAGTTCTGTGATCTGCAGTATCGCAACTGAGATGAGGATAAAGGTCAGTTTCCGGCCAGTCCTTCGACGAAACGACACCTGAGATAATCAAGGGTACCCCGTGGGTTCATTTAGCTCCTTTTTTCTGTTAATGACATCCTCCACTATCCGGAGGGAGGCATGTTCAAAGTGAAGAAGCACATATTTTTGAACCGCCATGTTGACAATACATGTCACTATTGTCCAGGACGAAATTGAATCCTATAAGAAACGAGTTAGTCCAAGCATCCTTGATTTACAATTCACGACGGGATACTGTCTTCGGCTTTCAGATATCCTCATGTATCATAACCCAGGGGCCAACCGGCTAAAACGTCGTTAAAGAGATCACCCGACACGCAGCAACCCTTAATTTACACCAGCAGTCCTCCACTACAGCACAAACGAAGTAGGATACACATTAGAGTGGCGAGTGAGAACTCCTCGACTTGCATGCACGGAAGGAAATAAAGCAGCTCGAGGAGCTTTTGGAGTCAAGGTTTTTCGAGGAGTATTTCTCGAGAAGACTTAGTTCACAGAGGGAACCTGGTCTAAGGGTCCAAGTAGCCACGATCATGGTGGAGCATTCCGCATGTGGCATGGCTCGGAGACCGTGGGTAGATCCCTTGCTTCACATGGAATGGGAGTTACCGACAGGTCTTGCTCAGCACAACCTGTGACTAATGGAACCAAAAGAACCTTATTCCAAGCCAGAGGTCTATGAACCTCAGTACAGCTGCAGCTAGGGCAGTTACATCCAGGAAACTATGCGCGGGCAAGCCATACACACACCTATAATGATAGCCGTGAAGAGAAAGACAGTGCATGAAGGGGGCAGAAAACAAACATACCCCTTCCAGTGAATGTATTGCTGCTGGACGGCTACGTATTTGTCAAGTTTTCGCTAATTTCTGGGTGCACTTTATCCGTTCCGTTTGTAATTCATCGTCGACATTCGTACATGTACAGTTTGCATCGGAACGCGCGCACGTTAGCTGCAAAATTTTGATGTACATTCAAATGGCACACTTTTAAATTTAATTTCTGCGTAGTAGCATACTGAATTCATCTTGAATATTCTTCAGGTCCCCTGTGTAAGAGATGTTCAAAAAGGAACTACCTGCATTGTGTTTTTTCGTTTATTTTCAACGTCTGAAGAGATTCAATCATAATTCACAGAAAGTACACAAGAACTGCTCATAGATGAGTTAAATAGTCCGTTTTTGAGAAGCTTTAAACATCCATGAGATTGTGTAGCCTACTGTCACTAAATAGTTCGACCATCCAGCGTGTTCCACCTGTCATTGATTTTTAATGGGAATACTGGGACTTTATAGAGTTATTTAGGGTTTCGCAAGTTTTGTTCGGACAAAAAATTAGCGGGCAGTTCGGAAAATTCGGTCGTATTTAAAAGTATACGGATAGGAGTTAATGCTTTAAATCCAAAGATTCCCTTTTCCTAGAACTTACTTTTCCGCGAAAGGCCTATAAAACGCTTATATTACGTAACGCCTCATGAAAATATGTTTCGATTTATGGATGCAATGAGTTGAATTAAGTAGCATATGCAGCAAGTATAGGCGACTTAATTGGCCAAATTTTGATCATTCGGAGGCTAATACCCTACCATAGGGAAATAATTCTGGATTATGCAGTTGTTGAGGCTTTTGACACCTCACTCAAACATTGTCCACCAATGTGTGGGGAAACATTTTGTGAACGTTTTATTAAATTCGTGCATACTGTGCGTTCATAGTTCACTATCTTGATGTTGACCAGAGCAGTTACATAGAAGGCAGGTCGCTGTCTCGACTTATACAGTTAGAAATTTCAGTTAATCTTATTTTTGTCAAAATACATTTTTATAATTTCCTAACATAATGTAATTACTATTCGGTGTTTACATGTTAACTGGACAGTACTGTGACTCAATGTTTATGGAGGCCATAATGTTTTCCACGTAAATAATTGAACTAAAAGCTCAATAAGATAACGCTAGCAAGTTGAATCTGTAACCCACCCATGACAAAATTGAAAACAAACAAAGAAGACTTACGAGTAACGTAACATACCGTCTGTTTAACTTCACTATGCCTACAGACCTTCATGAACCAATTAATGGCTGGTAAAACTACCAGGTTCAAGGGAGAACTAGAGTATGCAGCAACACTGATAACACAGATCCACTGAAATTCAAAGAATTGATGGAGATCGTCTGAACGTTGTTAGTCTGAGTTAGGTGATTAATGGGACTTAATTTGGTCTTCTCATACGGAATACTTTCTAACGCTCTGCCGGTAAGTAAATAGAGGTCACATTCGGGCGTTCGTCAGCCAGCCATACCACAAGCCTAGATTTGTCTAACTTGCGATGTCATTCCGGATTACTGACTACTGATCATTAAGCCAAGATTCCTTGCCCTGCCGTCTGCGAGTGCCCCAGATCGAAGCTACTAGGCACAACTGGACCAGCAGGTTCTCTGCTGTGACCAGCTCTGTGATCTGTCCCGTATCTGTATAAGCTGCGGATCACAATTTAAACCAAAGCTTGTCTGTGAGTTACCCATCAAGTATTTATCAAAGTTGTTACTTAAATGGGTAGTTGTTTATGGATATCACGAACGTCCGACTCTATAATATGGACATTACCACGCGAGGAAATTATTAGCAAGTACTTCTCGTTGGAGAGCGTTTGTCAAGAAGAGGGTCAATAAAGTGCTAGGGAAGATGATTTCTACGTGGTTACTCGAGCCTTCGATCAAAAACACGATCTGCATTGATGCTTAGTCAAGAAGTATCATTGTCGGTCTCCCAACACCTGGCAAAAGGTCAGGTTCATGGACTGATATCTTCGTTTATGTGAGTAACCAAACCAAATAAACTGAAGACTGTCCATTCGTTTGGATTGCTTATAAAGCCCTTACTCCGAATGGATAAGTCGAAGGAGTTTTATATTCAATCTGACTTACAGCCGTCAAAAACCAACGAAGTATGACGTACTCAGCCAAACCTGACCTCTCCCATCTTAAGGAATATTTTTTTGTCAAAATTTAGTGTTTTGTGGGGTTACGGGCCCCAACTAAAACTTTAAAGTCTTTCGTAGACGCCAAAAAGTTGACTTCACAATTTAAAAAAGAGTGTTCACTTTTTACTGGACTTCCGAGGACTTTCAAGGAATTCACAATGTAGACTCATATATGCTGTCGGCTACACAGTAGGAAAATGACGTTTTAAAGATATATAGCATCGATTTTTAACATACCATTTTCGTGACTACCGGAGGACTATAAACATCAACCGTTCAAGTATAGCCACCATACGTAAAGGCACGCAAGGTTCCTATGATAAATTATAGTCGTTGAAATGCATCTTTCCGCAGGGAAAACGAAAATGATGCGGGCATTTCAAGTGCATCATCAACCGATTGATAAAGTCTGTGTATTAAAACATTTACCTAATAGAGTGTAACATCATAAAAGACGGACATTGTACTCCTTTCTACAGCATTTCATGTTCGACCGCCAACTTTTGTATGTCAAGCCTAAAAACGCATCTTTTACGCTTTCGACGGAGAAATAAAGTATCTAAAGGCCATGCATATTCATCTGGAAACGATTATATAATTATAGTTCACGCTCTAACTGACTATTTTGTCCGTAGAAACTTTTATTTTGGGCGACCTCAAACGCCCGACACTCGATCAGGCACAGCAGTAAAATCGAAACGTTTGAAAGGATAGCGCCAAGATCGGTTCAGCGGGTGTCTTATATCACCTATACAAACTCCAGACGCAAACTGCATTTAGCCCCACTAAGGTCATTGCCATCCGTAATTTCTCAGTTTACATCCCTGGAGCCAGGTGGAAGCAGTTAAATCTGACTTTTCAACATTTAGCATGCACTTCTATCCAAGCAGTTCCCCAGTTTTATGAGCTGGAATCGGCCTCGACGTTACTCTCTTTAAAGACGTAAGCGCCAAAGGACCCTCGCGAAAAGCCCACTTCCGAGCGAATTATTTTGCCGCGTAAATTTAGATTGTAAGAGGGAGGAAATAAAAAGGCACATATCTCAATTGCAGGAATTAAACCAACTTGTTTATCGAGTGGTTTAAAGTGGATGAACGAGACTGATACTTATACACTTTTCCGCAAGCGTTAGCTGTCCGTCCAGAGGGAATTTTGTCTCCTGCCCTATTGGCCCTACCCCTAGTGCCTGATGGGCGAGAGGAAGGGAGGGGGGGCACCGACCAGAAGTCAGGTGACCAGATGGTTGGTCCACTGACTCAAGGACACGGTCATGAGGCCGGAAAGCAGCACGCAGCGGCTGGTCAATCCGCGGCTGACCAGGGGAGGGGGGGGCGGACGAAAAGCACGCTGACTCGGTTGCAACTATGCCAGTGGCATGAGGGATACAGGTCAAGTGAGCCCGCCAAAACTAGCCAACTGCAAACACGGGGGCCAAAGTACGTGCGTTCAGCACGGTTATAACACGGACAGGCGACAGGGCGGAATAAATCAAGGCCAATAGAAACAACAGTCGCACCAATATGATGGTAGGAACGAGGGGCTTTCCGAAACTTCAGTATGAATTTAATTCTATCCACGACCTTGCCTGCTTTCCTTATTCAGTCGAAATGAACATTTACAGGCACAATCCTAAAGTAAATACTAATATTTGCGCCGATATCCATCAGTCCAACCGCGCGTTCCGCCTATGTTTCCGCAACTGTTATTAGTTATTAACTATGTTGGGAGTACGGTATAAATATCTATCATATAGAATTACAGCGCTTTTCCTATTACTAACAGAGTCGCTCGTTTTCAGAATGGCCAATACGCGTTTATTCTGCAGGCGTTGATTTCATTCGCCGCAAATTTTCATTATAATTTCCGGACTGACCCTAAACATGTTTCACTCACTTAATTCCATGTCCGCTTAGTAATTTTCGAAATTTGTAGTTTACATACATGCTGGAGGCATAAAGCACGCTTTGTCCATAACGAGTTGTAATTTCATATCCTAGGGCAGATTTTACGGCAGGCTTTACGCGCAAAGATATTGGTAGAATATTTTTTGTTTCGGCAACTGTGTAGGAAGGATAATTGGTCTCGCGCTAGACTTTCCGGAATCGCACATTTTTCCCATCGTCTAACTTCAAGAAAAACTTTGCGATCGTAATTAATACGTATGAATTGGAAGCCATGCATCCCATGAAATAGAATTTGATGGCAAACACGTTATTTGGAAAAACGGAAAGTTTTAGGTAAATTTTCGACATTGGCTCCCCAGGTCGTCGCCAGACTTGAGTAAATGTAAGAAAGGCATTACATACATTACAAACGCGCTGGAAAACCAATATACATTTGGTGTTTTGGCCAGTAATCGGCCACCGTGTGCGTTATTCCGTATGGAATGGCTCTCGTCCCTTCCACTTGTGATTTTTCTCTATGGCAGCTAACTCACGATGCCATTTAGTGTATGACTCATCGGAATGCATGGCTTCAAGAAACTCTCGGCCTTTTAAGGAGGGCAAACTCCGACGAGGCTAAGTTTTCCCCATGCGAAGGCGTGCCCAGTATCAAGGGTGTGCATGGCCACTTGAGACGGGTGGTCTCGTCCTCTAACTCCCATTTGATGTTCATGGATGCATGTAGAGGCAGACCTTCCCGTTTGGCCACAATATACGGCATCGCAGGCGACTTCTTTCTTATCAAGATAACCAACCCTATCCTTAGGGTGTAAAAACTAAGTGCGTAAAGTAGTCGTCGGCTTGTGCACACTTTTAGCTGGTGTCTCCTCAAGTGTCTTTCAACAAGTTCAGACAAATCCCGATGTAAGGTAGGATTCAACAAGTATTTACTCTGGGCGCTTGATTGGAACTATTAAGTTCCTTTGTTTTTATTCCTTGCTGCCTCGTGCATCGACGTACGAAGTCTCTAGGGGTATCGCTCTGGGAAAATAATTTAAATAGGTAATTTCGCTCGTCTTGATAGCTTTTATTATCAAAACAATGTATTTTTGGTCAATGTAGCAGACTTTTGACAGTACCCCTTTTGTGAGGTACTGACGAAAACGCTATCATTCTTCCCGAGGACAAAGGAGGCTTAACTGCGTTTTTTAACAAATCAGACTATAATGGGGAGATGCTGTCACTTTTAGAAGATAGCCTAATGTACAAGCCTACGAAGGGACAGAACTCATCTATTGATAAAGTACTGAAGCGTCTCACAGGAACGAGAAAATTGCCAGGACATATTGCCCAAAATCCCTGCGATTTTTGTAGATGGCGTCTAACTCAAAATGCTGATCAATGCATGTCTCATCTGAATGCATGGCTTCGAGAAACTCTCGGACTTTTTTAGGGGGACAAACTCTGATGATGCGAGTTTTGTCCCATGCGAAGGTATGATGAGTATCAAGCGTGTACATGGGCACTTGAGACAGGTGGTCTCGCTTTTTAACTGCCAGTTGGTTTTCATTGATGCGTGGGGAGGCGGACTTCTTAGTTTGGCCGCAATATACGGCATCGCACGCTTCACATGGAAGCTTGTATGTGTCTTCCTTCTTCTGCAGATAGCTAACCCTATCCTTAGGGTGCATAAGACAATCGCCTGCCTTTCAATATATACACATATATATTGTATAATTTTAGAGGGACGCAAACCGATCGCGTTACGGAACTCACACGTCCGT
>CACRXP010000057.1:480355-498167 GCA_902702965.1 Spirometra erinaceieuropaei | reverse complement strand
TTTTCAAAAGTTTACGCCTGACAGCGTTAAAAGCACCGTTCCAAATATTTCTGCGTCTCTTGATTTTCGGTTGTTGGTTCGATAGGAGAGAACACACGTTGGTATAAGCAATATGATCGCTTGCGCCGAGTGGAGGTTGTCGGTTCAATTCCCTTATGCTTCCTTCTTTTTACTAAATGTGAGATCCAAACAGTTAGATTGTTGTCCTTCTCTCAGTCTTGTCCCGAATTTTATGTGTTGAATGAGGTAGTCATTCAGGGGGAGTTGTAGTGGCTTGCGGTTAAATGAAGTGGACGGGGAGTTTGATAAGGGAATTTTCCAGCCTTAAAGTCACCGACAAGTGGTAAGTTCTCCTGCTTACATAACAAATCCAGTGCACTAAGTAATTCCATATCGGCGATTTCATTCGAGCTGGGAGGCCGATAGACAACACACATGTTAAGTTTCGGCAATTGTTTGATACACATCTTGCATAAAACTATTTCAATATTTCCCGGCGCCCCATCGGATATTTCTCGCTAACGCCACGGAATTTCATTTGACACATAAATCGCTGTGCCTCCTCTCCTACGCTGAAATCTGCCACAATGGAACACTTGGTAGCCTAGAATACTGACTTCGCTGCTACTTGTTTCCTCAGTCAAAGATGTCTCCGTTAGGACAATTATGTGAGGTTTTTATTCAGAGACTAGTAATCGGAGTTCGTCTAGCTTCTTGAGAAGACTTCGACAGTTAGTGTAATAGATTTCTAGACAGCGACCACTGGTGCACACAGCCTCCAAATTTGGTATGTATGCGTTGGTTAGGCTGCCAGAATGACGGACTTCGGCCAGAGAAATGTCCTTTTTACTTGAATTATTTGTCCGTTCTTGATTTATAGGTGTGTTTTGCCGCTGCTCCTCCGTTTTTTTCAGCTCCGTTATCAACCCTCTCATTTTAATTCGCTCTTTTGGCTCGTAATCCGTCCGAAAATCTGCGGAATGCTGACCGTGCAGGGATGATTTTCTCTGTAACAGGAGCTGTGCCTGTGCTTCAGCCTCCAAAATACCTTTCAGGGGTCGAGACCGGGGTTTCGAACCGGGCGCTGAATGAGTCTTCCCTATTTGGAATGCTTTGAGAATATTAAGTGACCCGCCGTCTTTTAACAAAGCTTTCGCATACACTTGGAAAAGGTCTAAGTCATATTGCACTCTCTCGTTGGAATAGTTGCCGTTGATTCTCGTACTCCTTTTATAATTAAATTTTGCTTTCGACTGAATCTAGCGTCCGTTGCCGCGCATCTTTTGATTGATTGAGCGTTCTTTTCCAATTAACCTACTTCGTTGGCTCGGGATAAGCCAACTAAGGGGTTAGCGAAACTCAGATCCGTGTACGATTCGTTCATTTTCGTGTCAGTAACACTTCTGTATGTATTTCCGTGTTTTTCGTTGAAATAGCTAACCTCAGTATTTTCGTAGTGTAGCATACTTTGCCTGGGCAACAAAGACAGATCTGCCAGCACACGTGACAACTTTTTGGGCAGTGCAGTCTTCCGAGACGTCGAAGCCCAAAAGGACCTCGGTTTGTTTTCGACGAACTCCCTGAAACAATCCGCTCATTGTTCGGGGGTAACAAATGGCCTAATGTTCGTACTGTACGCCATCCAGCGTGCGTTTATGGATTTTGACAAAGTCGATTCCTTTAATACATTCGGAGTATTCGTGCGCCCGCAATTGGAATGTGGCTTACAGGCTTGGAGACCGTGGACATTTCACTGCTGCCTTGCAGTGACGATTTGGTGGCCCCGTACCACGTAGGGTGGAAACAAGTGCACCACCTCGCTGGTGCGTTTTGGAGAATTTGGGCAAAAGACTGTCTCCCAAATCTCCAGAAAAGAACAAAATAGTTAATAGAACCGGCGGAACTGAGAACAGTCGTTGTTTTAGTTGCTGGAGAACGTGCATCTCGTAAGAACTGGCCTTTAGTAATGATAGATATGTGGGTGGTCTCTTTAAAATGGATGATAAAAACATTTGTTAACTTGAGGGTCAGAGCAGCCGTATACCTCCAAAACCGTAGTTTGGTTCCTACAGCCGGACTAAATGCAGCGTGGAGAATTGGCGGGCAGTGTTGCATCCGGATGTTCCGCGTTTAAAAGTCTTCGCGCCCTCGTCGCCAGTACTTCCATTTTTTGGCTTCCCGTTGACTTTCCCCTTTCCCCTTTTGTAACCCTCTTACGGGCACGGTTCGTGTTCTTTTAATTCATTTATATTCAAATTCGACTTGTTCGAACAGTGGCAAAGGACCTCTTTGGCTAGAGTACGCGTTGTTGAGGTCTGTACGTTTTTAATCCTTGCCTATATGTTATCATCAGTACCGTATATGCACCGAAATTTGATTTTTCTGCTTGCACGCGTCGCCCGAACTAGCAGAGAACTCAACACCCCTATTACCACTATTCCATAATAACACGAGACTGCGGTTACTGGTTGCGACGTCGAGTTACACAACCTAACGTTTTCTGGTATAATTTTGGTACTTGTGGTGCTTTCGACCTCTAACTAAAAATTTTGACTGACACTTGAACTGCCCTTAACATGTCCATTGTTCCTGAGCTTGGCCATGGTCTTACACTGACTCGACGGGCACGAGATAAAATGGTTGATGCCCTAAAATGTGCCCTCGAGCGGACTCCTTAATTTAGTCTGCACGACTCCCAACGGGATAATAAGGTCTCAAAAAATTGAGAGGATATGTATGGGCACCACATAATAAACATTACAATAAGATGGCGAACTTAGTGCGGATGCAATAGAGGAAGGCCTTTAGGAGGGGACGGATTGTCCGTGGAGAGCAAAGCCTCAATCGGTCGCTAAATTGAGGAAAAGACGGGAGCTGACGAGAGACGAACGTGGTTTCCGAGAGATATTTTCCGATTCCAGGCATCTGATCGTCCATGTTTATTTATATTTTTTTATTGTCCAGGGCCCTTATACTTGATTACGGATATGATAAAACGGAATATTTAGTTGGAATATGCAGTTCCGACATTTAAGGTAAAATAAAACCGAAACTAACTGATAGGATTAATGGATCTCATATGTTGTCATATGGCAATTGATCGAAAGCTCGATTGCCCCGAAGCTAAGTGCACCTAAAGATAATCTGGCAAACCTTGGTTCCATTGAAGCTGTGCACCTCCTCAGAGAGTCTTAAAATTACTGATATATCCTTCGCTATTATGCGGGATTTCCCAGCCTCCAAAAAGTTTAGATTATTATGGTTAAGATTAATGAAGATACGTGTACTTGCATTTGGCAGTCTTTGATGACAATTACAGAGATCCTCCAGTGCCCAAATTCTGGCTAATTTACTGTCAGTGAACATTGATATCTAAAATGTCTGAGGTCCACTCGTCAAAATTTCGGATCTGCGGGATTTAAAATGCATAAAATAATTGCTGTTTCCATCCGAATGCTTGCCTAAATGCCGTGATATATTGAAAGAGGAACAGTGATTGGCCTTTAAAGGTGGTAATAAATTAAATGTTGACATTACTACGTCTGGTTATGAATAAAGTTATAGTAGGCGGAAGTACAGGAAATTCAGTTCGCTGCAACCAAGCAGGTAGGTGCCAAAAAGTCAAACTACTTTGTTTATACGTGTTTCCGATCAAGAGAAACATGAAAAAGGAGACTAAGTGACGTTCGAGAAGGGACAAAAATATTCCACCATCTAGGTCTCAGCATCTAACTGCCCTACTTATTCTTGCAACTCAATACAATGAGTTGCTTAAACGGCATTTCCGAATGAACCTGATCCCAAGATATGCACAACTGCAATGGGCAGACCGCTATATTACATTGCCGTTTCGGATAACGGAGACTCCGGCATCTCATCCATCTATCCTTGGATGATTGCTCCGGAGAGCCGCGTATCTCGGGTCCATTCCCTGCATTTGTCCTTCATCGGAAAAGGAGATTTCCCCGAGATCCACAATATTTCTTATGTAATAGGCCATTTCCTGAAGTATGGGAGCTATCTTTCAAACTGGTCGGTTGCTCAGTGAGTTATTTAACACAGGACGAATATTTTAAACTGCTAGAGTAAACGGTTTATCTCAAACCGTCTCTAATGATGGGTTCGAGTGAGAATCTGGAACGTCAGGCCAATAAACTCCTTGTTCTAGTGATCGCACCTTCTTCATCTTCAGAGTAGATATTTTCGTTTTCATTGTTTACGTAGAGATTTGTGATATCACGCTAGGTCAATTTACAGACTGAAGGATTCCCCAACGTTTGCCTAGGGCTCCCTTTTTTATCCCTTCCCGCAGTGCGACCCCTAAATAAGACTGCTTATTTTGTCCCAAACGGCTGCGTACTGCACTATGAGTTACGACATTTTACTGAAAATACGACCCATATTAATCCTGCCCCCATCAAGATCGCTGTCTCTGGCACTGTACAAATTTTTATATTTAAAAGGAGGCATGGAATTAGAGACCGAACAACGGGACGTGGAGACGTACACATATCACACATCCTCATTTTGTTGATCCCGTCTATCAGTGAAGGTCGTCATCATAATATCCTTCTGCTAAACGCGCTTTCATTGAGCCAGAGATGAGAGCAGGGTGCCAAAAAGGGGCAGATGAGAAGTATCCTCTGAGTTCGCCGATAATTTTGACGAAGACCGTCAGCGTACTGCTCACGAGTTCCCATTACTGTATTGGACATGGCTGTGTTGGCAGACGAAGATGGCTTCATATGTGTTATTACAATAATGCGTGACAGCTGATGATAATTTATATGCTCAAGGTATCCTCGTCAGTGTTGACTTTTGTAAAGTTCATTGGACGCAACGACGAAACTGGAGCAATCGTACAGAAGCGACGTTGGTCACCGTTCACGAAATCCCGTACACACCCGCCTGTGACAAAAGTTTGACCACCGCGTACCACGCAGATTGGGGTGACCACTGGTGACTGGATAAAGAATTAATGAAAAGTGATGCAGAGTTGTGCGACATTCACCACACAATGCCTTCCCTCAACCACCTTGATTCAATGGCTAGATAAAAAATAAAGAGGCTTGATTTTAGTCCTTCCTTGACGTTGCCATTTTTCATAGAACACAGGAAAAAAAATAGCCGGACATGGACGAGAGAACGGCGACCGACAGGGTTACACAACTGCATACGCACACGACATAATGTCCCGACCTCACTACAAATGTACAGAGTGTTGTGCCAGTTTGTTGTTAGCGCGGCTAGAATGTCAAAGGTATGCGAGTGCAATAAATAATAAATAAATGATTTTTAGTTAAGACACATCGGGGTCCCATCAAAGCAAGTAAAAATAAATTTTCACATGAATCCGTACAAAATGCAATTCATAGTTTCTGAATTAGTGATCCGTTAAGAAAAATGATAGGTGAGCAGTGGAAAACTCCACTCCAGAATTTAAAAATGCTTAGAGAAAGAAATCGTCGCTCATGAAAAGGCAGAAATGCGGGCAGGAATGGCTTGCATGTGGCGGTGTATAACAGATTATAATCGGACATCGTCAGTCAGAAAGAAATGTCAGCCCTGATGGGTACTTATGCGGGTCAGACAGGACTGGCCTGCATGTGATATTGTATAAAGGATTCAACACGGACATAATCAAGGCAGAATTGATACACTGAATGCGACTATTCGCGCCAAAGTGGCGAGCCGAGAGGAACCTAGACGCGATCAGTCACAGTCCGCTTCGAGCCCAGCGGAGGCGTGGGCAAGGGTGCTACGATCAAACTACCTGTAGACGGCGAATACACAAGGTTCCGCCGTGAGCTTCGACAGACCGCTTGAGATCGAGATAATGAGATGACATCAAGAAACGCGAAAATCGTCGAATACAACGAGGAAGGCAAGAACTGTTTAACATACGGAACAAGAGTCATCTTAATCGGGCCCTCCGGGTGGAGAAGGACCGAGTTTTTCGTCAGATGACAGCTTTTAAGCCACGACTGGCACAGCATTGTCATAGATGCAAGAAACATTATGGTGAGTGAGGACGGGTTTTCAGAGTCTTCTTATACGTTCTTCTTTTTCACATGCACAAATCTATCGCTCGAGCCTCCCGGCCAACTGGTAAAATGATTGGGTTTAGTGGTTGGGAAGGTGAAGCAGCCGTAACCAAAGCTATTCCGGGTAGTCTGATGGGCATCACGTCGGAGCAGGGGTTGGTTGCAGGGCAGTTTGTGTCACCATAGTTCGGCAAGTTCCGCCTACCTAGCTGTCCTCGCTTTGATTTGTGGCCTTATGCGATAGTCGGAGCTGGAATCTACATGCGTATAATCTCGCTATCAACAATCTTGCCAGTGTTCATTATGGTTGACCTCATCAGCTGGCGTGGACTTTTAACACCGGCTCTGTTTTTTTGCATGCATTAACTTTTTTGTTTGGTCGCAAACTTCTGACATTGAAGGAAGGTAGGAAGACAGTTCCGCCTGGTGAAATCGGGAGAGAATAAGGGAGAGATGAACTGGGACTAAACGGAACTAGATGAGGGCTCGACACGCGATTACCATACAGGAAAGTGTCCACGCATCCAATAGCAAATGCTGTACATGAGGACTGTTGACGCATGTCTGCGCGCAGGCCTGCGCCGCATCGATTGATTGAGCCAAATTCCAACATCAGATGGCTGAACGGCCCTGACAGAGGATTGCAGTATGTAAGAGAAAAGAGAGAGTGAAGTCTGCTCGGGGGTCTCAGTCCTTACGACACTTCAGCGCATTCTCAACCATAACAGTATGACGCGCATGGGTCCATCAAGACGCACTAAGTCGTGGCTTGGAAGTCTGCCAGCTAGCGGGCTAACTTTAGCCTCTCAGGGCGGAGTAGCCGCTTGCTTCTGGGACAATCTGGTTGATCGTACCCGAACCAGGTGGTGTAGGCTGGGCGTTCGGTTTTGTCAGCCACTGAATTCTACCACGCCTCCAATTGTCTTGACTATTCATCGTGCCCAGGATGCTAAGGGAAGATGGAATGAGGCAGATTCTGCGCAGGTGTACCACCACAAACTAACTCAGGCGCAAGTAATCTTTCTGCCTCAACCTTGATGCGAGGCTCACGGAGGATATCACCTTTCACGACCGTCAAGCCAGAAATATCTGGCGGGATGTATAAGATTTCGCGAGCAGGTACACACGTCGTTATATGCCGATGAGTAGATGAGAAGTCCGAATTGTCAATCCAGATTTGTCGCTGTGAATTTAGGAGCGCATCACAACTGTAAACTAACGGGCACGCTCCGTGGCAAAAACACACTACCGACGCCATGTCGCACACATGCAGTCTACTAGGTCTGTTAGCTCACGCGCGGCTATGGTGGTAAAAAGTACCCGTCAACTGCAAACTAGTAGATTCTGATAAAACCATCAGTGAACACTGTAAAAAGTACTGTTTCGCCCCGTTCCGGCCCCCCACTCTCATCTTGGAGGCGGACTAGACTAACTAAGGTCACCTTCTTACAAAGGACTTGATCCATGGTAGAATTCGGCAGGCGCCTTCGAAAACTAGACTGTGCGCTTCGGAGGCAAAATTGCTCACCTCGTTTGCGGGGTAGAACTGGAAAAGGCGCGTTAAATTTTCACTAAAACACGTTGTCATGGTTAGCGTACGCAAGGTACATTCGGTAAAATTAGCATACAAGTCAGATCCCCTTCCTTCAGTCTTTTCAGTACTCGGTAATTACTCGTTCATAAGAAATGGTGCTTAAAATATAGTGGAATTTCCCTCATCCACGAGAATAAATATAATGAGTTCCACCGCCTGCGTGGTAATTGATGAGGAGGAAATGAAAAATCCTCATCTGTTTCCTTACCGATATCTTGATGTTTGGTTGGCAACAGCTGAAAGATCTAAGTGTACTGACAGCCTCTTGATGAAAAAAAACTCTAAAAAACACTACCGACATTTAAATTAAGGCCTTTAAACTTTTTCTCTATAGTCTGAATTCAGTAAATGTTGCATTTTACTTGCCCCGCAGAACTCCTTTCACAACTTATGTTTCTTGCTAACTCCTCTTTTTGGGTCTGATATAGACCACTGAAGATGGTTTAGCCTGAAAAAGGGCGCTGTCATTTAACAGGATTCCAGGAGCATTCTGTAAATAATTCGCGGTGACCGGGGTTTCTCACCGAGTAGAGAACACCTTATCAGATAAGCTATGTGGTCGCGCTCTTCAAGCAAATTTTCCCCTAACATCTATTTGATTTCCCTTCATTTGTGTCCTAAACTGCATTTGACACAGAGAAAAGCAATATGTGGACACATCTAGATAAAAAACCTGCTTCGTTTACAATGAGTGGACCTTTTGTAAAGACGGAGCCTACAAGACTAACTTGTCAGTTACCAGAAACTCTCGTTTAAATTAGAACGTAAGTTCTACTTACAGCCTACAGAGCATGGTAGACCAAAAGCGGAAGTTAAACATTTCATCTAGCCATCCCATTATTATTCAAAAACAAACAAACATTTATTCTTACTGAAAATGGTAAAAGCATCAGTTTACCCTCGAACACAAAGCTAAGCAAAAAGAAGATATGGAATACACGAAGCCTCCTCTAGCGTCAATATTCACGCTGTGTTATTATCGATGCCACACATTCATCACTTTCCTTTTTAGATGTCTACAGAGACCGCCAGGCCCTAAATCTGGTGCAATACCCCCATCAGGATCGGGCAGTTTTCACTATTTGACGGTTTTTATATTGTGTAATTCTTCCCCTTACTTGAACATCGGCGCACATATTGTATCAATACATTTGTCTGCTTTGCTGGCTCAACCGCCGCTTAACCCTCTTTCAATTCAAAAGTGAACGGTTAGATAGGTCTTGGCTTTCGTTCAATGGCTTCTGTGGTAACCGACAAAATTTTCGACCTTGTTATCG
This sequence comes from Spirometra erinaceieuropaei, assembly GCA_902702965.1. Taxonomy (NCBI): domain Eukaryota; kingdom Metazoa; phylum Platyhelminthes; class Cestoda; order Diphyllobothriidea; family Diphyllobothriidae; genus Spirometra; species Spirometra erinaceieuropaei. The sequence continues at coordinate 489,252 of CACRXP010000057.1, read as the reverse complement.
AAAAAATTTAACTTTGTTAAAAATCGTCCTAAACCGCACTTTGAACGCATTAAGCCGAAAGCGCAAAATAGAAATGTCATGGCTATTTGTTTTCGCCCTTACGCCGCCTATTTGTACATTATGTAGTTTACTTAGATAAATTATACGGCTATGACCCAGATCCAGCATTTGTACCTCTCCGAACGTTATAACCTCTTCAAAACGATTATATTTATTGATACTCACCTCAACAGTTATGTTTTTGACCCCATTCTATAGCCTCTCATAAGATGTCAGGAATAGGCTTGAAATGGTCTTTAAAGACATTGCTTGTTTTTTCCTCAATCCTACGTTCGTTGTTGCAGCGGCCATGTCCTCAAAAATCATGTTCGTAGTCGTAATTCAATAATTCGGTCCAATGGGCTTCACCGATTCTACGATCGTAGTCCTCGAGGACTGTAGATATATCAATACCCTCAAACAAAACAATATGACAAGTAGTCACCTTTGTATGTGAATAATTTAGACACTTACGTGACCCATCGTGAGCAGACGAGATAGTCTACTATCTCAATAAACATGATGGCCGTCATGTCTACTGATCCCGCGCAAAGGTTAATCGATCAACGTGTAGGCAGAAATTCAAACCCCGATGATCTTTTCGTAACATTGTGGATTAATAAGGAGAACTGGCTAACACCGGTGTGCCACTTTTGTCATACGTACGATTATTTTTGTTTATCTCTTGAGAGATGTTGATGCTCGAAAAATTTTCTACTATTATAAGTTCTGCCTTCTACGATTTTGGACAGGACTTGTACAGCATTATTTTTTTACATATTTTATGTACCCTGTCGGTAGTGCTTTCGCCATAGCCCTGTGTGACCACTAAGTTGTTATGCTGCACCAATCAGTCGTCATCTCATTTTTTATTTGATCGTCTTTGTCGTGCTTAAAATGCTCGTCCTTGTTGAGTCCTTCGGCAGGGCCAGTTACACGTCCACAAAATGTTTTCGCAAATACTGGAGTGCTTACTATTATTCCGTCTCTAGAGAAAAGTGTGCCGTAGTTTTTTTCATTATTCTCGTTTACTAAATTGAATGTAAGCTGGTATATTCTACGAAACTCTTAATTCCCTCCTCCAGACCAGTTCGTACACCCACTCATCGAAGACCACAGCTTCGGTAACTTAATACTTGCGCTACTGATGTTGGCTATGGACTTTGATGAGGATAATGTCGCTTTCTTCGACCACAAGCCTCATGACCCCAGACCCTCGTCTCGTCGAAAGGTGTCTCTTTGGTCAAACAACTATTCTGCCAGTGGAATAAAACCACGACGAGTATCGCTAGAAAGGGGGAAGAAACGGTCCACCTCGCACCACCCATTTAGTCCAACAAGACTCCCAATTTCCGAGCGATTGACTAGTGATGATGAAGTCTGTTCCGATTCTGGCACATTTCATCTTTTGAACCACCGATCTTCGATGACCCTGTCTGCAATTCAACAATCAATCGATGACGACCAGGTGGACAGTGGTAACAACGAATTCTTCGATAATGTACGCCAATTCTGTTTCTGTGTTTTATGAGCCATCTTTTGGTGATTGCCTACGAGGATGCCAGATTGAACTCCGAGGCTCACTGGGACGAGTGTATTCCGTACTCTAGTTCGATAGATAAACGACCCGCCCCACAAGTCAAGTAAAGTAAATATTTTAATTTCGAGTAGGGCCGTTTACTTCAGCTATTCTACAACCAGTGTCGGGGATGAGTTCATGGACTTTGAGTTCAGCCTCGTAAAAGTCACAACTTCGACCATCTTATGGTCATCTCTGTTGAACGAGGTCTTACGTGCCAGACCTTACGTGAGTTTTATGGACAAATTATTGGATCCAAATATCCAGTAGTGTCGTTATCTTATGGTAAACGAGAGAATATCCTATGCTGTCCGTGAACCGTAGACTCAATTTCGTCCCATTACCTACTACCTCTTTCTAATTTGTCTATATATTAAGACAAACATCCAGTTTTCTTGTTTAAACGGTGTTTAGTTGGAGGCGCTTCGGAGATGCATTTTCAGGCCTGTGCTGACAAGGTTATTTGACGTACAATATTTTCTATTCTATTAGGTGTCTTGGCAGATTTTTTAGCCTTTATTATCGAAGTGAAGTTGAATTCTATGACACGGTTCGGTCCCTGATGGTCATGTAAGTTATTCCTCTGAAGTTGTCTGCTCCAACACTTCGTTTTCATGAAATCTGATCGCATCAAAGCGGTGGCAAGTTAGCCTTCTTACTGTCAGTTCAGGGTCACAATGTTGCAGTTTCGTTAGCCGTATTTGTCAGACTGCTCGGTGCGCTAGGTCCCACTTCTCCATTCTCTGGCAGCCCCGTCTATTCAGGCACATCGCTTTTTGTATCTCACATCATAGATTCAGTGAAGTTAGTCCTACTTTCTTCGATATGAACAGATCCCACAAGATTTTAAAGATGCGACCGTCAATCGTCTGTGTGAATGAAAGGGGAATCAACCAATCTCTGACAACCACCGCGAAATCTCTTATCGGCGCTGCTGACAATATATTTGCCCGCGTCTAAATCAGTCGCCTGAATACGCATCTAGAGTGGGGGACTCCTCCAGAAACCCACCAACTGCAAAAATGACTAAAAGATGCGAACAAGCCTCCGTACCACTTTTTGGGGATTTGGTAAAGACTTCTAACAGTAACCCACAATAAACTCCGGAAAATAATGCTACAATAAGATTGTCTGGAATAATTCACGTAGATGGCAAGACAACTACATGCTAGGATGGTAGTGCGTGTCACTGATAATGGGTCAGTCCTCGAAGTATTCGCTATGACAAAAGGGGTGAAATGCCATTATGTACTTGCTTCCCATTTTGCCCAGACCCGTTTGCACCACCATGCTGACGGACTCCTGTCGTCAGGAACGACCTGAAGTCAACATCAGCTACCCAACTGACGACGATATACTCAAAGTCCGATGTATGCAAACAAAAGCAAATATGTTCCAGACCTGGGTCCGCGACTTCATTCCGGACTACTGTGCGTTGGAAAGGATAACCGAGGCGTACCTTTAGCGGAGCATGGACCTCCTGGCTCCTGGCTGCTCAAACTTTGGACAGAAAATAGTGCTCGTACATCAACTGACGTCGACTAATGACTATATAGAACTCGCCTCACATCACCGAAGAAATTTGCGCTCCTGGGGGGAATCATTTCAGAAAACGTCAAGATCGAGGACGAAACTGCCAGTCGACTCTCCAAAGGTAGCCAAGTCATCGGTAGGCTACAACACTGTCTGGAATCGCCGCGGCATCCTCAACGCAAAACCAATGATATTCGGGCTGTTTTTACGGAACAACGAAGTAAATGACATAAGAAGACTAGACAAGAAAGCCAAACCGCTTTTAATTCGACGACCTCGGTAAAATGCTGAAGGTGAAGTTTGTGAATAGTCTCCTGAGGGGCTATCGTTCTCAACGTCCGTGACGCCAAGCTGAAGCATGTGCGATGCATCGGCTAGTCTTGAAGAATGACCGACGGGTGCCCACCAAATCGGCTATTCTACGTTCACGTGGTTGCGGGTACTTGCAAACATAAAAGACAAGGTGCGATGCAAGGATACCGAAACGACCACTGAAGCGCCCACAAATGAATCCTGAGACTTCTCCTCGCACATGATATGCAGGCATAACGCACTACCGTAAACACTAGCGCAGCCATGTTCGAAGCCAACTGAATAGCAGCTGCCAAGGCAAATTTATTGGACTACGAGGCTCAAATGCTGCGGACCAACAGCACAGGTACTCTATCATTATTATCGCGTCCACATTGCCGGCGGACATTCAGGACACGGTTTGGCCTCGGCAGGCATCGCCGGACTCGGTGCATTGTCAAGATAGAGAACCTCTCTCCCATATCACAAAATATCACCGTTGCCAGTATCGCCATAGGGGAACTTCTGCTAGGAAATAAAGGCTACCCATAACCACCACGTCCCCGCCAGCGATGCAGATACAGTTCCCACTTGTCATCATTGTAACTGTACACCATTTTGGTCGGCCACCTGCTAGTCCATCACAGTGCGCTCCGAGAACTGACGTCTGGGACCCTGATAAACACCCGTCACGCATGTTTCCTTGTCCACTCTCCAAGGCTATTCAGCCACCGCATGGACTATTCGGTCACTTGCTCATTCACGAAAACCCACAGGAATTCAGCACAACCAAAGCCTCCTTATAACGACATGCCCAACCCGCACACAGAATTCACTTAGATTGCGGTTGGGCTTATTCAGTTACACGCATGGGACAGTTCGGCCATCGCAAACGATGACCCCCAGTGTATTCTCCACGGAGTGCGAGCAGCACCAGTTGGAAGTGAGACAGACTTCTACAGCACCTGTCGCACTCCCTTCTCCTTCACCCACCTTTATTTGGTGGTGAGACAGTGTCAGAACAACCGATGGGCTGGGGCCGTGACTGAGAAAACTAGACAGCTCATCTACGCTTGCCACACTATCTTTACTAACAGGCTTTCACGAGAATGACTAGCATCTACGGTATGAGAGTGAGATAAAGACCACATTAAAGAGCAGTTACAACCTGACTCGCATTCCTTAGATGAACAGAAGTATCCCGTTAGTTAACAACCTTCTAACCCACGAGTCTTAGCGCGTCATGATAGATCAAAACACGTTAGATTAGTTATGGTGAGGGATGCGCTGATGTGTCATGGGGATGGATTTCCGAGTATCGGCCCCACTCTCTCTCTCTTCCCAGTCGACTATCCGAGTGCCAGCGAACGGGTAATGGGATTGTTCACATTGGTCGCGGCATGAGGGCTTACGTCCGAGGCGTGCCGCGAGCCAGTATGACCTCCGTTGTGGTCCAAGTCACCTGTTACACATCGCGTTGTGGGGTAGAGGCGCATGCTTATGCACACTAGAAATCAGCTCATTGCTAATTACTCATGTAAAATTTACGTGATACTATATGACAGGCGAAACAGAATGTGTTCAAAGGTGCGCACTTCACTTATTTGTGAAGTCCGTACGCTGGCAAAAGCCAGTCTCGGGAAGTAGATGACTACCAAGTATGCATGTGACACGCGTAGACAGAGGCCTTCGCGACATGTCAATCACTATGCCCAATCTCATTGGTTGGAAAACTCGGGCAGTAGACTACTGTGTGGGGGAGGGAAGAGAGGGACGGACAATGGGGAGCAGTCCATCCCAATGACAAATCAGCGCACTCCGCACTACAACAACTCTGACTTGTTTGAGCCTATCACGACGCGCTGTTTGCCCTATCTTCCCTGGTTGCCGACTGGCTTTGTGACTCGGTCCTACTGAGGTCAGATTGCAATGTTTTCTTAGTATGACCTTTACGACAGCCTCACCAGCATAAGGTCAACGAACCTACCTGAGTGAAACCTAGTACACGTTAAATGGGGCTGGGTCGTGTGTGGCATGCGTGACGAGCCGTTTAGCCTTGTCAGTTACTGTGCCCACGTTCACCTCCGGTCATCTTGACTCTGTCTTATCATCGAAGATGATGGGAAGAACGGGCGAGGTAGATGCATCGAAAGTCCGCTTCATTATAAACAAATTTATGCTCAATGCACTGTTGAGCCCTCCTCATGGGACAGCAATGAACCTCGTCTAGTGTAGCATTTTATCACTATCCTCCACACATGGACACAAGGTAGCCAACAGTTAGTCCGCTTAGCACTATCTTGTCTTCTCGGGTTTCCTGCTATCTTTGAACCTTCGGGATCCTATTCCCAACCAGCTAATAGCTGCAAATCAACTCGAAAAACTATTATTTAGGCTTTCGGTTATTGTTTTAAGACCTGAGAGGTCAAACTCTGAGCTATTTCACAAGGACTAACAAACTTGGTCCATACATCTGCGGTTCGCAATTTCCTTACCAAAGTGCTGCATTAGCGTCCTTCGAACTGGAAAATTTGTCCAGGCCTTTTTGAGGTCGTAAATTTAGATGACTCCGACCACAATTACATTCTTTTTTCCATATCTCAGCGGCCATAAAAGATATTCAGGGGACCGAGTCGCAGTCTTGGTTATAAAAGTTCCAAGTTTGGCCTTTTTAAAGCTTTTGGCGCTGGTGCCTAGAATGCCTCTCAAGGAAATATTCCCATGGGAAATGGGGGAGTCCTGTTTGACCGATAACATCGTGGTGAGTAAGACAATGCGCACAGCGTATCCGGCTGCACAAAAGTTTATGGTGGGTACCTTTACCAAATTCACACTCACCACTGGCACATGCCATCATCTTTGTGCGTAGTGTGTCCGCCCACGATCTCCCTACCCCCGGACTGATTTGGTGCTGCGCGTATGCAAGTGCGTGGGATTGAAAAACTGCATGTTTGTATGCGTGGGCCCGAGACCACTCAGGTCTCTCTAAACGCCCAAGTTGCCTTCGGACAGTTGGCGTCCTTCGCTGCTGATATAAATACGCACGGACGACTCATGTCTTGACCCTCCAAGGTCCCACTGCCAACATATTCGTTGTCATTTGGAAAGTTTTCTGCCTTTTAGAGGTCTATTTAACTGCTTTTCCTGAGCTAGTACGTACGCCTGAAGTCCCTTTGTAGTAGTCATGGAAATAACGAAAAATTGGAAATTCCTTGAATCTGTCACCCAGTGTTTCAAGCACCCTCAGTCCACCCTTGTATTTGTCCACGTTTTTTATACTCTATTAGAGTCCGTAGCCTACGACGGATTTGATCAGACCACCTATTTAACCTCTAATTTCTTGTTTGCCCTTGGAGTGCTTGTGTTTATTCCAGTTCGTTTTCGGACAGGGAGGTCGCCTAGTCATTTAATTCTTGAACCTTTTCCACTCCCTGCTAAATCTTACAAATTAGAAATCCTCCCTGCAACATTTTCTCCCTCGAATGTGTGTACGAAGTCATTTGTCTCCGAGTAATCTTCTAATAGCACGGATGCCTGCGAGATCATAGTCTGTTTCGAAATTCATTAAAGTGGCATAAATCGACCTAGAGCTCGCTTGTTTGTCTTTCGTTTTTGATCTAACTTCGGCCTTTTGTCCTTTTCAGTCGTATTTTGCCTCATGCTCGACGCCGAACGAAAGGCGGTTTTCTCTGAATTGTGTTTTGCTGACCAGACAGGATTTATGAATTTTCATAGAACTGCGCCCAGCGCTTTCAACCGATGCAAAAGCAGACTCACCCTCGCACTATTGCGGCTGTAATTTAGTATGATCGTTTGTCCGGCAAGCGCCTCAGCTAGACTTAAGAGTGGGTCGGGTTCTTGTAAGGGTGCCTTCGGCTGCATCGACCGCGTTCCTTCATACTCTCATCTTGTCTCAGTGGTTAGACCAGGTCGAGCAAAACGAGCTGGGACCTTGATGGGATAGCTGCCCTTGCATAGAGCCTCTGCGTGTGCCACAACACGACCGATTCCAAACGCACAGCCGCAAGGAACCTTCAGCTACTGTCATCTGGTTTCGCCTCCGGATCAAATCGACAACTGCGATCTGGACATTCGTTCAGCACAGATGAGAGATGGGCTTCAGAAGAGGGCGGGGAGGGAGCACCAGAGTTGAATGATTACTCCATACATTTAGGGTTTTTCCGCGACTGCGTGAGGTCTCCTCGGCTCCAGACAAACAAACGTTAAACCTTAACCCTCCATCACTACACTACTGGGAATTTTGTCTTTTTGGGCGGCGTATTCGGCAGAAGGGTTGGTCTCTTGTAAAAATGGATTTCTACTTCTGCAGCACTCTTTTGGGGACGAACCATTTATTACTTATTGGTGAGAATTTGAGCGCTCCTGACGCTGACTTGACGAAAAGCAAGCTACATGCCTGAGGTGAGATGAACATACACAAGAATCATGTCGTCGCCAACGCAGCCTAAACCACTGACCCGTCCACTAAAGCAGCCCCAACTCAGCGTGTGTTCACGTTCAGGCTAAGCACATGCGTGAATTTGAAGTTGTCCGTACGTTAGCCTCCCAGGGGTATCATTTTGATAATGACCTTTTGCCGCACTATTTATGAGGTTCGTTTGCACTGGAAGCATTGTTGCATTCGTGTTAATTTAGGTCATTTTGTGCCACAAGGAATGAGGCCGACTCTGTTGAGTCAATTCTAATGACACCTTCAGAGAATCCATCACTTTAAAAATCTGACGAGCTTGATCTATCACGGCGGGCTAAAAGTCGTGGCTTGGAAGCCCACCAACTGGCGAGATAACTCGGTCCACGCAGGACGCAGGGTCAGGCTGCAATGGTTTCTTCTTATAATGACCTCCATGGAACTCCCACTCGGTCTCCTAACCCCACGTAATTGTCAGCCCTCTCTCCCTTCCTAAAGAACACCCTAGAATCCGTAAGGAACCCAGCCGGCCAGTTCCTTCGTTGGCCCAGGACACCCCGTCTACCGGGACGGACCAGATTTCGGCGGCCAGTTTCGCCAACTTGTATCCACCGCAGCGATGACACGCTTGACGTCTGTGAGAAACCGATGGACCTCCTCCAAATTCGACCAATTGTCCTCGCGGTAAGTAAATTCCTTTATTTCTTTGCTCCCTGCCCGAAGGACGTCTTGTGGGTCAATGTTTGAACAGTCGGCGTTGAGGAGGAGCCCTGCTCCGGCGATTACTTAGATAACTGAGTTTTAAGGCTTTTACAGGAGAGGTGCTATGGTAAAAGAGCCTGTCCATCATGTTGGCCCGTGTTTTTGACTTCGACATGATTTTTACGGTCGTGATTTGCGCTGGAATGGAACTGTGGAACTTGCTCACTATTATCCTCACACATCCCATTTGTATTGTCTCATGACTGAGCATAAGACTGAGGACGGATTGTTGAACGGTCGGCCCTCCTGCTCCACCTCGGATCT